>VSMD01017987.1:0-73451 GCA_008750895.1 Mirza zaza
TTCCTGTTTGCATTGAATCTCCCAGGGGTCCTCTGAGCTTCTTGAACTTGTATATCGAGATTTTTAGCAAGGCCTGGGAAATTTTCCTCTATTATATCTTCAAATAGCTTGTCCAACCCATGAGTGTTGTCTTCTTCCCCTTCTGGTAACCCTGTGACCCTCACATTAGGTTTCTTCACATAATCCCACATCTCTTGTAGGCTTTGCTCTTTTCTCTTGTTTCTCTGCTCTATCTCTGTGACTGTTTTATTTAGTTGGAGGGTGTTATCTTCAATCTCTGAGATTCTTTCTTCTGTTTGGTCTACCCTGTTCTTGAGACTTTCCACTGTATTTTGTAGTTCCCTGAAATGATTCTTCATTTCCAGGAGTTCGGTTAAACTTTTCTTCATTGTGTCTATTTCTTTAGCGAACTTTTGTTCTGTCCTGGAGGCTTTTTGTGGTTTCTTTGTGTTGGTTATTGAGTTGTTCTTGCAGGTCATTGAGTTTTCTTATGATCCACATACGAAATTCCTCTTCTGTCATTTTGGTTGCCTGATTTTGGTTGGTCTCTGTTTCTAGGGAGCTGGTGCTCCTCTTTGGGGGTGTTTTTTCCGTTTGGTTCTTCATATTTCCAGAGTTCTTTGCTGATTTCTTCCCATGTCTATCAGTTGTTGTTTCTTTCCTTTAGGGTTTTGTTTGGGTATTCACACGACTTGTTTAGTTTCTGAGCCGGTAGGTGGTGTCTGTGGGTGAGATTTGACCACTCCGTGTGTAATGAGTCAGTAGGTGCCGTGAAAAGGCTGTGCAGTATGTCCTCACTGTCAGTAGATGGTGCTTGCTTGGAGGAACAGGCTACGCTGTTGTTTTTGTGTCCTGTTATCAGCTCTTGTTCCTGTAGAGAGGCATTCTAGTGCCTCAGGTGGTGGGTGGGGCCCTGGGACTTCCAGGTGTGTCCTTTTCTCCCCCTCAGTGAGGGCTGCTCTAGGAGAGAGTCTGGGCAGAGCTGGGTTGGGTAAGCCTGCCCTCAGGTACCACCAATACCTTAGCAAGGGTCAAAGTTCTGTTCTCTGCTTCCAGGCAAAGCTGTCAGAGAAGGGCTAGAATGGCCCTGCTCAGCCAGAAAGTCTGTGTGTGGTGGTGGGGCTGTCTGAGACCCGCAGTCTGTAGCGGGCCTCACTTCTTTCCACCCTCCCCAACTCTGCAGCTGCTCTTGGGCCTCTGCCAGCAGGCCAGACCTCACGCCATCAGGCCTCCCCGGACTGTGATGCCGGCGGGGAGGTTCTCTGCACAGGAACGCCACCTGGGCTGGGCGTATGGCTTCCTTTTGGGAAGAGGGTTGCCCTCTAGGACACTGATCTGCCCCTGAAAGCACACACACCTCAGTAGGCTGTTCATGTGTATCCCTTCTGTGCCCCGGGCAATGCGAGACCTCGGTGCACGGGATCTGGTCTGCAGTTCTGACCTCTGGGCCCCAGAGTTCAAACTATATCCCCACCAGGGAGAGCAGTGCCAGTCCCAATTCACCCACAGGGAGCCCAAGCTGGGTCTATGTCTCTCGGCCTCAGGGTCTGCCCCGTTCTCCTGGGATCACCGTGCCAGCAGCACCTGGGAGGGCTGGTGGGTAGGGAGCTCACGGTCTGAGTTCCCCTTAGTCAGCTGTAGGGTCCCAAAAGGGAAGGTTCCGTTCCCTGGAGGTGCTTCTGGCTGGTGGCTGTATTGTCTCTCTGGGCAGCTGCGAGTAGGGTGGGGGAGGGGAGGAGGAGGCAATATGGCGCCTGCCGCGCGGCTCGGGTCTGTGCACATGGAGGTGCCCCGAGGGAGTTGGGAGCCTGGTGCTGTGTTCGCCACAGGCTTACCGCTTGCTGGCGGCTGCTATGTCTCGGCTGGTGTCCGCAGGTCTCTCCACCCGCTGGGGAGCCCACCAGCAGTCCGGGATGCAGAGGAGGGGAAATGGCTGATCCACCTTCCCTTCCCGCTGGTCTCCGGGCTGCTCCGGTGGTCTCAGCTTCCAGTTCTCCGCAACCTCCTCCTGTGGAGTCTCCTGTGGTTTCAGGTACCCCTCCTTCCGGCCCTCATCCGCTGTATGCTCATCTTCTTGCTTCTTTTTTGTAATTTCTGCTAGAATCTGTCTTTTCTGCAGAGACACTCTGTGAGGCAGGTGTGTTGTAGAACAGCTGGTCATTCCATGTGGCTGGCACAGTTGAGGGGGAGGGATGAGGCTAGAAGTGGAGACCCAAGGCCAGAGGCACTTCAGGAAGGGTCTTGCAGGCCATATTTGGTCCGGGAGAAGCTAGAAGGGTATGGTGACTTCAAGGATGACTCTCAGGTTTCTGGCTTTGAACAGGCAGAGGTGCTGTTGGTAATCTCATCTATTATTTTATCAAGTAGGCTTTCTAATCCTTTTATTCTCTCTTTGCCCTCAAGGATACTGGTAATTTGAATATTTGGTAATTTTATGTTTTCCCAAATTTTTTTAGTAAATATGTAAATTTCTTTATGATGCTTTTAGGATATTTTACTGATGTTTATTCCTAATGCTACAGTTTGCAATCTGCTCAATCCTCATCCCTCACCACACTCAGTTTTACATTCTCATTCCAATGTGGTTTTGATTCTAGCTGGGGGACACGGAGAATATCCATTAGCTAAATAACAGAGTCAGAGCCTTGGAAGAATTTCACATAGTTAGTGGGAGGAAAAGACATTTGGGGCAGAGAAGACATCCCCAATATCAAAACAGTGAAGACATCAACTGTCCCACATAGGAGGAGGACCACTCCAAAAGCCAGGCAAAGTGATCAAGCCAGCCAGCATGCAGCTGTATTTGTTACTTGGGTATCAATATAGTCTTGGTCTTAAAAAAAAAAGGCATTTTTTTTTGTTTCTAGTAAATTGCAACCTAGAATATTTTAACCTGTGTCTTTTAACTTCAATGCTGTACACTAAAACTTTTATGTCTGAGTGAGAAATTGATAAAATCACTTGAAAGCAAGAAAGGATAAGGTTGAAAATAAATTCAGTGATAAAGTAAAACCTTATTTATCAATTCCTATAAGGAGAATCCAGCTTTAAGTGTACAATTCAGGTACACTTTATGTTGCAAAAACATTGTGAAGGCTTAAACATGATTGCTTTTAATGATAAACTTTTCTTGTGCATTCATAGTGTTTTATATAGAAATATGATGTATACCCATTTTAAAGGAATAAATCTATGCATAAAGCCTATCTAAACACTTACTATAGTAGTTATAGTAGTACCAGATAATATTGGACATATGTTATTGTATAAAAAATAAGTCATATAATGATCCAGATTGAGTAGAAACTCTTCCATACTTTTTCTCATCAATATTCATTCATTTCCTCTTACTACGATGAATATATCTAAAGTATGCTAAGCCAGCAGCCAGAAATGCCAGGCCCACTGGTGCCATCTTTATCCAGGAGAGCTGTGAGGATGAGCGACTGTCCTCATTAGGAATTCGAGTCTTCAGAGGCTTGAGAATCCGCTCTCTCTGGGTCAGGATAGCTCTCCGGGCCCCATCCCATTTCCCTGGCCCCTGCAGGCGGTACTGGTATGGGGTGCAGGGACCAAAGAAAACCTCCATGGCCAGCTTTGGATCTGAGAGAAAGAGGAACAGCAGGTTGGGCTTCACCCCTGCCAGGGTGGCGATCTCATCCATGTACTCAACGTGATCCACTTGGATTGTGTGGCGGGGTGTCTTTACATACCTTAAACAAAATAGAAGAGTGTGGAGGACTCACAGCCTCTGGCAGTGGGAGGAGGACATTTCTCCTACCCTACTCATGACAGGGAAGCCAAAAGCCTCCAGACTTTTAGGGTGCATTTTAGACTCAGGCAAGGCCGATGTCAGTAAGGAACATGATGTGGTGAAAATCAGAAACTGCTCCTACATTTGGGGAAACCACACAGGCTTCCTGGATTCTGGTGAGATCTTGAGAGAAAATCTTATAATGACTGAGGTTGAAGTTGAGGGCTATATTTCAGAGATGTAGTATGATTTAAAGAGAATAAACACAAAGTTTACAAACTTTGTAACATTGAAAACTCCAGATTGAAAAAACTTTCAGGGGCATTCTCATCAATATTTGGGAGGAGTGAATTGATTAAATATTTACTTTGTGCCTACTATGGCAGGGATATTGCAGCATTTCCAACAGGATTATGCACAAGGCAAATGGAGGGCAATATAAAATGACAACACTGTTGTTTCTTCTTATGTAACAGTATCTAAAACAAGCATTCAGTACTCAGATGTGAGCTCTATAAACTCTGTTAGGGGAAGATCTCACAACATGAAAAAAATGTTCAGTTCATGTAACAGAAGTGCTCAGTTATTTGTTGCATAACTGAGCCAGGGGACCAAGATTCCTACTTGTTTAGGAGTTGTGTAACAAGATAGTGTAGGAAGAGGAGAAAAAAATGGCCATATAACTAAGATGAAAAATGGGCTTAGCATCCTAGATTAAGAATTCTGTGATCCCTATTAAGGTCTCCAATAATTAGTTGTTACTATTTATTTACCGTTTTTCCATGGCCTTCTTCCTCTTGGCGATATCTGCCATCATGTTCTTCATTGACGGTAATTTGCTCAGCCCTGGAAGAGAAAATTCAGAGTCTATCAGGATTCCTAGAAATAAGAGGGGAACATTTTGTTGAAAGGAGAGAACTAGTGTCAAGAAGAAACTGAGGACAAACTTTAGGTGAAATATCAGGCTTTCTCCAACATTTATCCACACACCTTTGAACACGCGTGTAGCCCAGCGAGACTGAAGTTCTGCAATAGGTAGGATGATGCCCAGTGGCTGGATAAGACCAATGACAGCCAGCGTTGGCTTCTCCAGGTCAGGAGGGAACATAAGCTTGTACAGGGACACTTCATTATTAGTAACTTTGATCAGACCGTCCAGGAAAGGAAAAGAGAAATTGTATCCTGTAGCAAAGATGACAACATCAATATTCTCGACAGTGCCATCATCAAAAATGGCATCTGTTTCTGTGAATTCCTTCACGTTGGGCTTCACCTGGACTTTTCCAGAAATTATGTGATTTGGCAGGTCATCACTGACAGTTGGATGCTGACTTAAAGGTCTGTATGTAAAAACAGAAATCCCGAGTAAGCAAATATACGAAAAGGAAATAATGCATATGAGAAGGGATTGAAGGCAACAATTTGCATTTTTGCCCTAACTCTGTGCTTATTCAACTTTTGGCCTGTAATGGCAAAGGGAAGTAATTTTGTGCCCTGAGTGCTTTAGTGGCTATCTCAGCTCTGTATTTTTCAAGTCTTCTGTTTTGTCTTGAAAACTTGTGTATATCTTGCATCCTGTGCCATGTTTCTTTGTTTTGATGTTAAAATATTTTAAACTACTTAGAATTGAGAAAAAATGATACATGACTATGGATCATAGTTTGAAAACAAGTCATAGATTATTATTAGCCTCTCTCCACCTTGTTTTCCACCGGACGATTATCATTTGTAGGCTAAATCAATCTCCATGTTAGATATTAATACATTTGTAGAAGAATTAGCTTAAAAGTTACCAGACATAAGTATCCATTCAAATATTTGTTAAATGGCTAAATTATCCTAAATAACTCTGCCTCCAGGCATTGAATCCATGTTCCAAAGAGGAGAAATGAGAAAAAGGGAAGTGTAAATCTTTATGCTGGGAGCATTAGCCTTCTCAGAAACTCTATCCAGTGGACTGCCACTTACTCTACCTGCAGAAAGCTGTGTCACATGAACACTGTGTCCAGACAATCTTCTGCTGAAAGGAAGGAGGAGCTACTTAGTAAACACCAAGAGGATCTGTTATCGATAGATAAGGTTTGGACTGAAAATGTGGTAGAGGGAAAGGCGTGAACAAAGATATAGAAAAGCCAGATATATATAGAAAATGGTGTGGAGCTAAGTTTGGCTTTAAAAATGTTAATTAGAAGAATGATTGTAGATAAAATGCAGGGCCACTAGTTTGGACTTAGTCTGAGGGTAAAGAGAGAGTATATGTATATAAATAAAATTAGACTCTTATCTTACAATCACTATATTGAAATTAAACTCTTAATTGATTAAAGACTTGAATTAAAAAATTTCAAAAGTAAGAATCTTGGAAGTAAACCTTGGAGACTACTTTTACAATCTTGAGGCTAGAAAGACTTTCTTAATTTAGTTTAAAAATGCAGAGATTACAACAGAAGACACGAACATATATATATATATAAGTACTGAAAGTGTAAGGCTTTCATATATTAAAAAAGTAG
Organism: Mirza zaza; assembly: GCA_008750895.1. NCBI lineage: Eukaryota > Metazoa > Chordata > Mammalia > Primates > Cheirogaleidae > Mirza > Mirza zaza. The sequence continues at coordinate 6,268 of VSMD01017987.1, forward strand.
CATAAGCTAAATCAATGGGAAAATGATATGATCAGAAAAAAATGTAACACTGATGATTTAAAAATGTGTTGATTTCTACAATAGACAAAATGTTCTTATAAACACAAAAACTCATAATAGTTAGGAGAATCTCTGGCCCTTGTTTTTATTCCATAAGATAGATTCATTTTAATTTTCTGAAGTAGAGCTTTTGTCGAGTCATTCATCTGCTCTCTTTTCTTCCCTCTTCACTCCTTGAGTTAGCTAAGAGTTTAGCACATTTATTAGGATTTTCCTTATGATATACTCCCTTCGTTAGAAAAGTCTTAGCACTCACATTACACAATCCCAGATGAGATCTATCTATCTATATATATCTACCTATCTATTATGTCTATCTTTCTTTTAGTGTGGCTGGGGGATTACCACAAGGGAAAACTCAAAACTGTTCTGAGATAGGACTGGTTGGGATTCTAAAAAAAAAAAAAAAAAAAAAGCATGAAATGTCGGGGAGATCAGCTGAAAGCACTTACTAGGGGAACCGACATATAGAGGAGGCTGCAGTGAATCCTGGCGGCCAACGAGACAAGGAATGTTCTACGTAGGTCTGTTCTCAAGGAGGGGGTCAAGTTATAAAGTTTATTGGAGGCTCTAAGGAATTTGGCTTACGGCTGGGGCTAGTTTCTTTCAGTGTTTTGGGCAACAACCTAAACACCTTTATGTATGCCTGGAAATGGTCAAGGTCAAAGCTTGCGTTTAATCCTCCAGGGAAGAACATGCAGCTGGTCGATATTTCTTGGTCAGGACAGAGAAAAAAGTGAGGGAAACTGAGGAACTCTACATAAGGGTATGCATGTGTGAGAGGGTATATTGGTGTGTGTTTTCAAAAATCCATCCTAAAGTTCGGTGGTCTCTTTTCAATCTGAAAAATTTTCTTCTATTATTTAAATATTGTGTTTCTTCCATCTGTTCTAATCTCTCTTAATCTAACTAGTAACTATGTTTTTCCTTCAGTTCATCTACTGTTGTCTTTAGTTGACAAATGAAAATTTTTAAACTCCAAAGAATATTTCATGTGGCACTTGAATTTCCTTAAGATAGTTTCATATTATTATGCAAATTGACTTCTATTTCTTTCTCTTTTTCCATAGGCATGTGTTCTGGGTTTCATCTTCTTCTCCCTGGATATTCATTCATTCATAAGGGATAGTATTTTTCTTTGATAGCTTATTGGGGCTGATGTCTGATTATTAGAATGCCCCTTGTGGTGGATGCTGTGTAGGTGGTAAAAAGGGAAGTAGACCACTTGTATGAGCCCAAGATATAGAAACTAGCAGGCAGCCCTTCTCTTACGGAGGTAACTGAACAAAGCCTTCTTGTCCCCTCACTACTAGGACATCCATGACCTCAGGGAGGACTCAGCCTCCTCATTCATCTTTCTTCTTTGACATCAGTGCTAGGGCTAGGCATTCGTCATGAAGGGCTGATGTTGACTTTCACTAAAGAGTTCCACACCAAGTTCTGTCCAGGATCTGCCACTCTCCTGTCCTACTTTGGAGATCGCTGAAGCGGTCTCAGGCACTTTTCTGACCCATGGGAAGACAGCATAGAGCCCAAAGCCTAATTGACCCCTGCTGCCATTAGGCTCAAGCAACTGTCTGGCTCAGGGGACAAAAATAGAGACAGTTAGGATGGGAGGGAAAGGGAATCATATATATGGTTTTCTGTTACCAGAATCTTCCTTTTTGCGTTTTCCTGTAATTAAAGATTCTGAAAGAATAAACTGTAATAGTCATGTAAATGTGTTACAGTGAACTTAACCACTTTGGTACCAGCATCCACTATGGTCAACAGCCACAGATGAACGCACACAGTCGAGCGTCGACTTCAGCTGACAGCCGTGATATGAAGGTGCACAGCCCAGCATCGACTTTAGTCGACAGCCAAAAGCTTTTACTTTTACAGCTTTTATCTCTGCAGTTGCAATGTGTACATTCAGCTAATAAGTTACTACGAATCTGTGACCTTTTAACAAGTCCTTAGTAGGAGTTATTATAGTTATTTTCCTAAAGCTGCCTGTAAAGTAAAACAAGCTTTTAGTGCTTTAAAGCTTTCCTCATCACACAAGAGCAAAATGGATTCGTCGTCAATGTACAGCACAAACTATCGTGCGGACTATGAGTGCCGGCTGTGGGCAAGGTTTCGAGGCCGGTGAGCGCCGTACCAAAGTGGTTAATAGAAGTTATTTAGTTAAGTGCTACTCAGCCACAAAAAACAATGGTGATCTAGCACCTCTTGTGTTATCCTGGATAGAGCTGGAGCCCATTCTACTGACTGAAGTATCCCAAGAATGGAGAAACAAGCACCACATGTACTCACCACCAAATTGGTTTTAACTGATCAACACCTAAGTGCACATATAGTAGTAACATTCATCGGGTGCCGGGCAGATGGGAGAGGGGAGGAGGGGATGGGTATATTCACACATAATGGGTGTGGTGTGCACCATTTGGGGGATGGAGACACTTGAAGCTCTGACTCGCATGGGGCAAGGGGAATATATGTAACCTAAACATTTGTACCCCTGTAATATTCTGAAATAAAAATAATTATTTATATGACAAGCTCAGACCTCTCCTTTAAGTTCCAGGCCCACACAGTCAGCTCCCTGCTGGGACTTACATCCCTCTGATGTCCTCAAAGCTACATCAAACCTAACATGATCCAAACAGAACTCCCAGTTTTCACCTGCTAGCCTATTCTTCCTCGGGATTGCTTCCCATCTTCCCCACAGTAAATGGCTGCTTTATCAGCCCAATAGTTCAAGTAAAAAGCCTAGAAGTTCTTGATTTCTTCATTTCTTACATTTTCCTTCCACGTTCCATCCATCAGCAAACACTTTAAGTTTCATCTTTGAAGCCTATCCTGAATCTATCCACTTTCTGTCTACTTCTATCATACTAACCCAAGCCAATTTAATCACTGTCCTAGGCTACTGCCTTTCCTTTTGATCCCACCCCCATTCTCCAGGTTTTCCATTTTACACACAGCAGCCCGAGTGATCCTTTAGAATTGTGCATCAAATCGTGACCTTCTCATGCTTAAAATACTTAATGATTAGTCTCTGTTCTATGTGAAAACATCACTAATCATTAACATCAGTAACCACTAGGGAATGCAAATCAAAACCACATGAGTTACTAGCTCCTACCCATTAGGATGGCTGATATCACAAAGACAATTGGCAAGGGAGTGGAGAAAAGGGGAACTTTGTACATTCTTAGTGGTGATATAGGTTGGTGTAGCCACTGTGGAAAGCAGTATGGGAGTTCCTAAAGAAATTAAACATAAAATTACCATGTGAACCAGCACTCACTCCTTCTTCTAGGTATATGCCCGAAAGAAATGAAATCACGAACTTGTAATAATACGTGAACTCCATGTTCATTGAAGCATTATTCACAATAGCCAAAATATAGTCACAACTGAAGTGTCCATTGATAGGCAAATAGATAAAAAAGTTGTGATATATATACATATATATATATATATGAATATTATTCAGCATTAAAAAAGAAAAGAGGGAGATCCTATCATTTGCCACAGTGTCTATGAGCCTGGAGGATACTATTCTAAGAGAAATAAGACACACACAGAAAGAAAAATACTTCATGATCTCACTTATATGTGGTATCTAAAAAAATAAAAAAGTCAAATACAAAGAGATAGAGAATAAAATGGTGGTTACCAGGGAGGGGTGGGGAAGATATAGGTTAAAGGATACAAAGTGGCAAATATGCAGAACAAACAAGTCTGGAGAGCTAATGTACAACAGGAGGCCAATAGCTAATAGTATTGTACTGTATCAGTGATTTTAGCTGAAAGAGTACACTTTAGGAGCTCTTGCCACCCACACCCACTCACCCACCCACACACACACACACACACACACACACACACACACGAGTAACTCTGTGAGATGGTGTCTATGCTAATTTGCCTGACTATAGTAACCATTTTACTATGCATATGTATATCAAAACACAATATTGTACATCTTAAATATATACAAATTTTTAAAAAAGATAAAATCTAAACTTTGCCCCAACGGCCCAGGAATATATGACCTGGCTCCAGCCTCTTTGCTTCTCGCATAGTATTTTCCCCTCACTGACTTTGTTCTGATCACACTGGTTTCCTTTCTGCTTCTCAGCTTGCACCAAGCCCCTTTCTACCTCAAGAATTTGGTAGTGGCAGATCTTTCTGAATCCTTTTCTCCTGACTCTTTTCATTGTGGATCCTTTTTGTCCTTCAAGTCTTAGTTTAAATATCACCCCCTCAGAAATGCCTTCTACATCATTCCGTTAAATTCTACTCCCTTCCCCCACTTGCTCTTTATGACATACATGATCCTACTCATTTCCTTCTTAGTTCTCATTACATTCTGTATTTTATAAAAATCATCCATCTCTCTCAAGTAGGATGCAATATTGTTCTGCATCCACAGCATGGTAGATGCTCATTAAATATTTTTAATGAATGAATCAATAAATGCCACATTGCTTTGTCTTGTTCACTAAAACATTTCAGGAATCTCTCTTTCAGAATTGCCTTTTGAGACAATTAAGTACTCATATGAGAAAAACAATTATTGTTTTATAATCTCAGAGCATTATTCCTTAGGTTGATACTTTGGTTGATACTTTTACTCTTTTAAATGTTATTTTTTCATTCCATTTTTTTTCCCATTTTCTTAACTTAGCTTAGTATTATTTTCCACTTCTATCTTTTGCTTTTTCACCAGAAGCTTCAGATAGTCTCTGAACCAAGAAACCTCCGAGGGACAGACCTGGAATCATCGGGCTGCACACAGTGAGGAAGGGACATTAGGATTCTTCCCTAACATGTTGTCTTTTCAGACATTTTTCCCCCAACCTCAGTGAAAATTACTGAGTCCCAGTTTGAGTGTCACTGCACGCCACACCAACAGCTGTCACAGCATTAATCACATTTCCTTGCTCTAATCTGTTTCGCATCCTTGCTTCTCTAGACTTGAAGCTTGGTTGAAGGGAGGACTCGTGTATTTATTTTTGTATATTGCACATAGCAATTAAATATTAAGTGATTGCTGAATGAATGAGAGAGTGAGTCAATGACATCAGGAAGCAAGCACATGCATGTGCTATAAAATGCATTATATATGTATATAATATAATTGCTATATATTAATGAATATATAAGATTAATTTGCCAAACTAAATGTTAAATGCCAGAAGCTGTCTTTATGGCAACTTCCTATTTACACACACACACATAATTACACAAATTAAGACCCTTTGGTCATCACCTGTGCTGAGGCTGAAGGCCGTAGTGTGCATGATTGAATCTCGAGTTCAGTATCTTTTCCAATTGGTTATTTATTTGTGCTGTCGTTAATATTTTCTGGAGAAAACTATTAAACCGAGTGAAGAATGAACTATCCATGGGATACCCATTATCCCAAACACGGTGTAGAATCCACGATCCTCGTCTAGTACTGAGGAAAACCTGAGGGAGACAGAGATAGAGCAAACCAGTGAAGGAGAGAGAGAATATTTTACATAAATTATTTTATTCACATTTTACTCATCACCAAGTTTCAAGAGTGTTGGCTTCTGAGGATTAGGAGGTAAAACACTATGCAGTGGTCACCAGGCTTTACCAGAGCTGCCTACTGATTTCCAGAAAGAGGCTGCATCTATGACATCAAATTTCTGAATGAAAACAGAAAACTATATTCACTAGTCTGTATGTTTCTGAATAACTCTTTTAAAAAAAATTCCTGGATATTGACATAGCTATACTTCATATATAAATAAGGATTTGAATTCAGAAGTGAAGTGTCATATTTACTATCATATACTTCCACTGTATTGTTTGCATCAAAATAAAAATGTACATTAAAAACTTTAATCAAACATATTGTTCAGGACTAGTGTTTTGGTTAACTGAATGTAACTAGAATGACTTTGCAAATCTTTCTGTAATATATTCATAAACTTTTCTGCATTCTGATACAATTAGAAAATGTATTGAATTGTTTGTTTATTTGATTATTGGTGCTTTTACAATCTTGAGGATGTTGAATCTCAGTTCTTACTGATCAACTCTGTGAAATACAAGATAGGTTAGATGTGTGCTAGCGGCCACATATTTACCTCTTGAAATTTTTATTAAATTTTTTTTTAAAAAAACTAAACTCTTAGTAACTGGCTTGGTAATAATTTCTCTTAAAAACTGATGATAAATGATAACAAATAAAGATATAAGTAAAAATAAATAACAATAATCAAGATATCTGAATAGCCTAGTAGGTTGGGTTCTCTATTGATTAAGATTTGATTAAATGTGGTCAACAATCCCAAATGCAAAATGTTATCTCATTTTGTTCTAAATGCAGATCATTATTAATTTTTCAAGAGAAGAAAGAATAAATAAAGCATAAATGAAAGTTATTGGATAAATTGTTTTTGTATGAAATGAAATATGCCTGAAGCAGAATTTATTATTTCTTTATATCTTCCCTCATCATTATAGACACATTATAATACATTTATTTAAGGAGGATCATATAGCTGTCATCATCATTGATTCTCCTCCTTTTCCTGTTCTTTAATTCTACCACCAAGATCTACTGATCACAGGTAGACTCGCAATGACTTCTTGTCATTACTGCTACTTGAAGTCTATTTCAGGACCCAGGTGCTATTGTGGTAGTGAGAAAAGTCAGATTAATTATCTAACATTTTGTTTTGTCTGTGCTAATGTTTTACTCATTTAGCTCAGTTAATAGTAATTTCTTCACATTGTGCATATATCCTCTGCTCCCCATGAATTTAAACACCCTAAGGCCAGGGCCCATAGATTTCACTTTCTTTTCTGGCCCCTTACAGAACAAATCTACATTCTGGATGGTACCCCCCCAAAATGCACAGGTTACCATTAGTGAAAGCTGTGTTTCCATTAGTGAAGTTGTTGAAAACAAACAAACCTGTTTTGCTACACGACTGAGCTCCACTGCAATATCCACTCCGGAATTCCCAGTGCCAACCACTATGATTCTTTTTCCGAAAAAGTCTTCGGGACTTTTGTATTCCCGACTGTGGAAATAACAGCCTTCAAACTTCTCAATGCCTGGCGGACAAAGAGAAATTCTCATCATGAGGAGTAGTTTTTACAGTGCTAACTCAACACACAGAAGTTATGTTCTCAGTAACGTGAAAGAGCAAGATTCGAGTCTGGGTCAGCAAACTTGGATATTGTATTTTGTCTTAAAAATGTAATTTTATATTTCACAGTGCTCAGGGAAAGAGGGAATAAACTTAGAATTAAATTTGGATTAATGTGGATTCTAAATTTAGACTAGTGACCTTACAAAGTATTTGGTAAGTCCAACTGTCATGGACTTCTCCAAAATGAAAATTTTACAACAATTTCATGATAATCTAATTTTATTCATTATGACATTGTCCTATGCAGTCTTAAGCAAAATAATGAAGCAGGAACTGGTTGTTGGTTTTTTTTGTTTGTTTGTTTTACTATTCTCTAAGCAGATATAGGGCCTTTCTTCATCAATTTGACAACTCCTCTGTCTTCCAAGTCCCTAATGCCTCATGCTGCCCCTGGTTCTGCTGAGGGCTTCATAGTGGCCCCCACTCTGTGTCTGGCATTCTCAGGCATCATCTCCTTTTGGATGTAGTTATGTTTCTTTCTCCCCTGAAACTTACCCAAATGCATTTCCAGCGTGTCTGTCTATAGAGAGTGTCTCTCAGCCAACAAGCAAGTAAAAAAGAAGCTGATACGTATATGACAGTTATTAATGCAATTTTAGTTGAGATAATTACATAATAATTGTATAATGATTTCCAGAATATATTGTACTTTAACATTCAGAAGATCAAGTACTTTTATTTAAAAAATGATTGTGTTGGTATGTAGACACAGGAAGGTTTGGCATTTGTTATACATAACTCAGCTAGTGAGTTGGACACCAAAATCAAGTTTAAATCCCTTGATTTCCAACTAGGACTCTTCTATTTTCGGTTTGTGTCCACTCCCAAAGTATTTCTTATGATGGCTTGTCAGGCATCATGGAAAGGCACTGACATATCAAGAATTTCTTGATTGACTCCTGATTGCAATTGATTGAAAGGGAAGGAAAATGAACAGGAGTAAGGGTTGAGGCTCTAGTGAGAGGAGCTGGGAGGTTTTTTTCCCCCTAACTAATAGTCTTCTTTGAAATGTGAACCATTTTACTCAAAAAAATTCAAAGGGACCAATAGCTGAATTGTTTTTATCAACCAATGAAAATCCACAATAAATTAATGTTATTTGAGATCATGTCCCAAACTTTAAGATTTCTAAGTTTGTGGACTTGCCAGCTTTTTGCGTTTTCTTTTTTGCTTGCCATTTGTCCCTTATTTTTTTATGAATTTCACTTTCTCTGGAAGTGAGTGAGATCAGATGAATGGATATGAAAGTAAAACTATTTAAATGTGGGCTAGTTTTTGTTATTTATTAGAAATTAATATGCTAAAATTAAAAAAAGTAAATAAAATAAGCATCTGGATAAAAAAAGAGAAAATAGCCACTTAATCATTTTTTGTAGAACTTAGTTCTCTTGCAGAACCTATTAAGGAAGACTGGTATAGTAACTGAAACTGCTAATAAAATATTACAAGTTGACAAAAAAAGAAATCATATAAAACTATAGTAAGTAAAAAATAACAAGTGTTGTCTTTGACTATTTTTGTGTGTTAGTGTCACCATGTCAATGTAAATGTTGGGCAGGTAGTGGTCTGTTATTGAATATTACCAGAGAAATTTTATTCATTCTAGTAATAAAATTTATGCTCAATCATTTTGCTCTGAAAGTATCTGAACAGAACTTCTTTACCAAACAGATTCTTCGTGACATACCTGGGAAGGACTGAAGTGGTAGGTAGGGGTCTGTGTGATGTCCACTGCAGACCAAGACCCCATCAAAGACCAAAGTCTCTTGTTTCCCATCATTCTCCACAACAACATCCCATTGTCCATTGAAAGGAAAATCTGGGTGCTTCCTCACACTTCGCACTTTGGTCTGAGAATAAGGGCACAACACAGATGATACACTATCTCTATCAGCTTGGTCTTAATCCCTTCTCCTCCACACCCCATATATCTGAACAACACAACTCAAATAAGACATTCACACTCATTTGGTTCCCACTCCTGGGTACTCCCACAGCGACTTTGCTGTGTGAGCATTTTCAAGGTAGTATGGGTATTTCATTAGAAATCTAATTTTTTATAGAAATAGAAACAGTTGAGATGTAACCATGAAAAAGCAGAGGAGTGACTAAAGCCACAGGAAAAATATTCTTCTTTCAGAAGGACTTCCACATGAAAGAAAATCGTATTCCTAGTGTTTTTCTTACTTTAGCACAAAGCTGCCCGGCTTCCCTGGGCTTAGCTTTTGAGTTTCAGAGACAAAGTCATGTTCTGTATAATGATGGTTATAGAGATGGATTTTGTATGTGTGAGTTGAGGGTCGTGGTGGTAGATAGCTTGTGGGAACTACCTGGATCTGAAAAAGTCTTCCTTGTGTTCTTCATATGACCCTGGTTCTTGTTCTACATACAGGCAACATAATTTGGCTTGGTTACTACTGCCACTATTCTAAGTCTTCAAACATTTTGAATTTAAGGTTAAGAGAGAGGACCCTTACCATGCCATACCAAAATATGATTAGAAGAGGTTCTGTTGGGCAAAATTCTTCAGCCTTACAGTCAAGTGGAATTCTCAAAACATTACTTCATCCTAAGTGATGATTTTCTAGGCTCACTAATGATCTCTTCCTCTGATCACACTAGAAGATTCCAAGTATAATTCTTACGTGTGCACGAGTGTGTCTGCAAACATCCACACACACATATATACATATTTATTATGCAATATATCAATTCGATTTTTACCTTAAAACGAATATAATTCAGGAGGCCAAAGTGTTTGGCGTACATCCTGAAGTAGTCCATGAGTCTGGAGTTGTGCATGTAGTTGGGAAAATGATCTGGTACGGGGAAGTCACTGAAGCACATCATTTCCTTGGAAGTGTTGATGGTCACAGATTTGTAGATACTAGGCATTTTGTCTGAAGTATTTTTCTACAGAAGAAAGCCTCTCTTAATGACATAAACCTTGCAATAACAAGAGAATCAAAATAAAATATCCTAATGAAGAAAAATAATCTTGGGAATAATAAAACAGTACATTGCCTTTTATTTGCTTCATAAATATTTTCTCCCTCACTTCCATATGTGCTACAGAAAAAAGTTACATTGAATCAACACTAAGGTATTTGTTTGACTTCTTAATAGAAAGGATGGAAGTCAGAAACAATGGAATGGTTTCTTCAAAATGCTGAAATGAAAATATGTTTACCTAGACTTCTATATCCACTGAAAATATCCTTCAAAAATGAAAATGAGGCCGGGCGCGGTGGCTCACACCTGTAATCCTAGCTCTCTGGGAGGCCGAGGTAGGCGGATCGTTTGAGCTCAGGAGTTCGAGACCAGCCTGAGCAAGAGTGAGACCCCATCTCTACTATAAATAGAAATTAATTGGCCAACTAATATATATAGAAAAAATTAGCCGGGCATGGTGGCACATGCCTGTAGTCCCAGCTACTTGGGAGGCTGAGGCAGCAGGATTGCTTGAGCCCAGGAGTTTGAGGTTGCTGTGAGCTAGGCTGACGCCACGGCACTCACTCTAGCCTGGGCAATAAAGTGAGTCTCTGTCTCAAAAAAAAAAAAAAAATGAAAATGAAATAAACACATACTCAGACAAACAAAAGCTAAGAGAATTCATTGCCAGCAACCCAACATTATGAGAAATATGAAAGGAAGTTCATCAGGCTGAATGGGAATTAATAAAAATGGAAGCATGCACATACAGGAAGAGGTGAAAATTAGAAATAATAAATGTGTGGATAAACATAAAAATATTAACTGTTTAAAAACATTAATAATAATATCTTGTGGAATTTATAACATACTTAAGAAGTAAAATACAAGATAACACAAAGGTGGGAAAATGGATTTAAGCTATTGTAAGATTCTTGCTTTATTCAGAAAGTGGTAAAATACAAACAGAAGGTAGAAAGTATTAGTAAGAAGTCAAGAATGCATATTAAAGTTTGCAAATTAAAAAAGATAACCATTCTTACCATGGATTTAAGTAAAGAGAAAAGGATAACTGTTAATAAGAATGCAAAAATGGCTATCCAAAAAATGCACAAAAAGAGTAGAAGGATAAAAAAATACATGAGTAAAACAAAAAGAAAAAAGAAATGAGGACCAAAGGAAAAACAAAGATATAAAACAAATAAAAACATGCAAGATAGTTAATTAAAACCAATTATATTCATATTTCATTATATGTAAGCACTCCAATTAAAACAAAAAATCAAAATACCCAGCAAAAGCTTCTTTATGCTATTTATACAAGACAAAATTAGGCTGAAATATAGATATATCATGAAAACACTAATGAAAAGGCAACTGGAGTGGCTATGTTAGTAGGACAAATCAGATATCACGGCAAAATTAGAGGTAAAGAAGGAGAAATAATAATGATATAAAGGTCAATTCTACAGGAAGATAGAAAAATATTAAATTCAAATGCATTTAGTAACAGTTAAAAATACATAAAGTAAAAATGAACATAATTAAAAGGAAACTCATATTCATAGACAAACTCATATTCATAGCTAAAGAATTTAACTCATCTCACTAAGTAACTGATAGAACAATAGAATATTGGCAACGGCATAGAAGATTGGAGAACACAATTAAACAGCTTAGCTTAATTGACATATACAGACAAATAAACCCCACAATTTTAACTACACATTCTTTTGCAATACATATGACATATTTTCCAATATAGCCATATGATGGGCCATTAAAAAAGTCTAAACAAATTTCAAAGCACTAAAGTCAGAGTACGTTGCCCAATAACAATGGGATTAAATTAGAAATTAGTAAGAGAAAGATAACCAGAAACTCCCCAATAGTTTAGAAATTAAACAACACATCTAAATAATCTTTGGCTCAAAGAATGTATCACAGTAATATTAAAAATATTTTAAACTGACCAATAATGAAAAGATAATGCATTCAACCTGCGGGTGAAGCAAAACAGTGATTGGAGGAAAATTTATAGCTTAACTTTATATGTTAGATAAGAAGAAAAGGCTGCAAATCAATTGTCTAAGCTCCAAATCAAGAACTTAGATAAACAGTCAAATAAACACAAAAATAAAGAAAAAGAAAATAATAAAGATATGAGCAGAAATCAATGAAATATAAATTAGATGTACAATAAAGAAAGATATGAACTTAAGTCTTGATTTTTTAGAAGATTAATAAAATTGTTAAACCCCTAGCAGGATTGATCCCCTCCCCCCAAAAAAAGAGAAAATATAAATTATCCATATCAGGAATAAAAATTGAACATCATTATGGAATCTGCATATAATAAAAAGATCTTAAGAGGATATTTTGCATAATTGCCCCCAAACTGCCAACTTAAAAAACAGTGAACAAATTCCGTGAAAAACAATACTCATCAATCTAGTATGAAAAGAAAAAGAAAATTCGAAAAATGTATCTGTTAAAGTTAAAAGTTGAAAATCTTATATCTGTTGAATTTGCCATTAAAAAACCTTTCTACAAAGAAAACTCCAGACTTAGATAGCTTCACTGTTGAATTCTTCTGAACATGTAATGAAAAGAAAAGAATACCATTCCTACAAAAATTTTTTAAGAAAATAGAAGAGGAGGAACATTTCTCAACTCATTTCATAACCTTGAGTTAGAATAACTTGATATCAAACCAGACATTATAAAACAGACATTATAAAAAGGGAAAATTATAGTACAATGTCTCTCATAAAGTTAGACAAAAATATTAGCAAAATTTTGAATACTAGCAAGTTAGAAATATCAGCCAAAATTATGAATCTAACCTATCAATAAGTAAAACTTTTAAAATATGACCAAAGAAGGGTTTTTCTAGGAAAGAAAATTTGCTTTATCATTTGAATATTAATCAATGAAATGCATTGCTTTAACAAAACAAAAAGAGAAAGCATATATTGATCTCAGGTGATGCAGAAAAATCATTTGATAAAACTTACATCCATGATTTAAAAAAAATTTTCCATAAATTTTGTATAGATGGAAATTTTCTTAATCTACAAAAACCTTAGCCAACATCGTGCTTACTGGTAAACAACTGAACAGTTTCTCTCTAAAGTGAGGTTGGGAAGAACAGGATGTCTTCTAAGAGCACTTTTATGTAACATTGTTCTGGAGACTCTAGCTCATGCAACAAAGAACAAAAAGAAACAAAAGTCATAACTATTGGAAAGGGAGAAGAAACGCCATTATTATGCATAGAAGTCAGGATTATGTACATAGCAAATCCAAAAGAATCCACACAGGAAGCAACAGTGAATTTAGCAAGGTTGTTGGATATAAGGATGACATACAAATTAATTGTTTCATATACTAGCAACAAATTGAAAAGTGAAACTTCTGTAATGCCTATAATTTACAATAACATAAAAAACATTAAATAGTCAGGACTAAGCTAACAAAATGAGTGAATACATTGTAGTATATTCATATACTGGAATACTACACATCAATAGAAAATAAAAATGAACTACTGCTACATGCACAATTTGAATGAATCTCAGCTACATAAGTGAAAAAACCAATACAAAAAGAACATAAAGGTATGATCCCAAGGATGAGCAAAATTAATGGTGATAGAAATCAAAACAGTGTTTGCCTCTAGGGGTGACTGGGTATTGACTGGGAAGAAACATACAGGGACTTTCTAAGATTCTAGAAATATTCTGTATCTTGATCTGAACAGTGGTTGCACACATATTTATATATAAATGTATCATAATTATATTGTACACTTAAGATTTGCTTACTTTTATGTACTTTAATGCATACATTATATAGCAGCATAATTTTTAAAATAAAAAAGACAGAAAGTCTCACATTAGACAATAAAGTAAAATCAGGTTTTATGGAGATAAACCTAAAACAAAATGACACAGTAAATGGAAAAATCAAGTGATGAGAAAAATATGCTTCTTAAGTTCTAACAAAAAGATAGCTACTTTAGTAATATTAATGCCAACACAATATAATTCAAGATAAAGGAAACAAAAAGATCTTTCATATTAATAAAAGAAACTATCCACTAAGAAGATATAACAGACATAAACTTTTAAACACTTAACCAACAAACCTTTTGTATTTATGATAGAAATGAAAGAAGAAATAGGAAAAAAAAACACATATGAGAGATTATAACATATTTTTTAAAGATCCATCTATCTAGAATCCTGGTACAGTTTACTATGATCTCACATCTCGATTATTATTGAGTGGCTTTGAAATTCGACAGACTTCCTTAGCCATTCATCCCTTGGGTCTATTCTCAACAGAGCAACGAGGGCGTTCTTTTTAAAACACAAGTCAAAGAAGACTGTTCCTCAGTTGAACACCCTCTAATGGATTTCAGTCTCTATCAAAGTCAAAGTCCTAACCATGGCCTGTAAACACTAACAGAATCTGATCTCCTGTTTCCCCTCTGACCATCTCCTAGACTTCTCCCCCTGGTCACTACAATCCAGCCACATTGGCCAGCTGGCTTTTCCCCAAATGCAAGGCATGCTCTCTACTCATGGCTTAGCCCTTGAAGATCCCTCTGAATCCTTTTTCCCAGATATCCTCTCAGTTTTCTTTCTTATAATCTCAATTCTTTGTCAAAAAATCACTTCTCATTGAGGCTATCCATGATCCTTTCTTCAAATTATATTCTCCAACTTGCCTCATTTTCTGCTTTATTTTTCTCTGCTATACTTACTACCATCAACCATGCTATTTATTTATTTTATTCACTTTTCCCATTAGAATGTAAACTCCCCAGGCTAGAACTTTTGTATTCATATTTGCTAATGTATTTCCTGGCACTTATAAAAGTGCCTGACACAGAGTAAGAGCTCAAAGAATATTGGTTGAATGAATGAACTCTTGAATTAAAGAAGAAACAAAATGGATATTATGGAATATTTAGAACTGAATGTCAATTAAAGCAATACATAGGAAAACCTGTAGGTTACAGAGTGATATTTGATTGACCCTAACAGCAGGTTGGAGAATTTATCTGAGAGTTATCAGGAACATGCCTTGGGCACTGGTTTGCTCCAGACACACCAGAGGAATGTCCTTGTAGGACGGTGATGTTGATTAGCTTGCCTCAAGCCCACTCTCCACAAGGTTGGAGAGATCTCACATTCTAGCTCCCTAAGCATGGCCTCGGTAGGGACGAGAGCCAGGAGCGAGAGAAGAAAATCAGTTCATTCGTGCATACCCATGACAATGCCAGCCATGACTGGTGAGCAGAATGGCTCTCTGGGATTATCAGAACCGGCAAATAATTGTTTGGAAGTGCTGGAATTCCAGGGCACTTCCGGTGATGGCAGAGTGAAGCACCAAAACAAGATGGGCACACCTAGGAACGTAAGCCTGTTCAACAGTCGGTACCAAGCTTGAACCTCTCGGGGCAAGAAATCTCTTGCTACCAAGAGCTGAGAGAAAAAAAAAGACAAAAGATGTAACATGCAGGGGACAGCCAGTTATCAGTTATGAGCACAGAAGAGAGTATGAGAAGCCCAGCAATAGACCATCCTACCCTTCCCTATACCAGGCCAAGTTAGGTAAAATATACATGACATCTCTAATCTTGGGCATAATATCATCTGATCAGTGGAAAGAATCCTCAACCACTATTCCTTTCGAATATTTATGATGCCCACATGGAATCTCAGCTACCCTGCATAGGATCCTACAAATGTCATGCCTAGGTATGAAATTGACATATATATACAGATTTCCTCAGTCAATCAGTAATGCAAGGAAAGAGATTATGGTCATTACATACTTCTTAAAATGTAATGTGTTATATGTACCCTCTGAGGAAACCACCATCCAAATTGTTACAGCTATTTAAAAAAGTTACATGCTTAAAACCAAATATTATCCAAGCTTACTTGAAATTTCCAGAGACCTCCAATATCATCATTTCTTTCAAAGCAGGTGGGCTCCAAATCTTCATCTAAGCAGCACTTGATGGCACCCAGTCCACTAATCCCAGCTCCAATCACAGCGATCCGCTTCTTGGCCATGGTGTCTCTGCCGGTTGTAGAAATTGAGAGCTCTGGCACTACCATCCACTCTATTTAAAGAAAAATTACTGTCACAAGGGCCTACAGTCTGTTGTCCTAATTTTGATTATTCTTAGCAATGAGAACACCAATGCATTGATTACCAATCAGCGACTGTGATAGGTATAAGGGACACGAAAATGTATGAACAAGGACTTCTTACCCCCATACGTTCTCTGGATAGTCAGAGAGAGAAACACAAACACATAATGCCTAGGCTCTATGTGGATAAATGCAATGGAACCCTCATACTATGTGTGCTGTGGGCAGACAGCACAGGGAAATAACACAGGTGCAGAGACCTAAGGGTGAATGAATTGGAGTTAGCTAGGTAAGAGATCAGGAAGGGTAGGGGGGCATATGTGTGCGTATGTGCACGCACACCTGACATGCCATGACATTCCGGACAGCGGAGACAATGGGAGTGGAGGAGGAAGTTAGAAAATGAAGAATGGATGTGGAGAACCACAAGCAGTCTAATCATACTGAGTTCAGTAAGAGAAGGACTGAAATGGATTCATTAGGTGTACCAAGGTTGTGGTTATTTCTGACCTTTGCCAGAGAAGTTTCTATGTAGTAGTGGGGTAGAAGCCATTTCACAGTAGTTTGAGAAGAAAAGAAGACCAGAGAAAGAGAGACACAATGTCTGTTAATTACACTCCAGAAAAGCCCATAAACACCAAAAAAAAAAAAAATTCATAATAAAATAAAATTAATAAATTAATTTCTAAACTTCCATACCTTTTTACTTTTGCTTGTTAACATGGTTGGGCAGTAAGAATACTATATCATAAAATTACGATCTGATAAAATATATTAATGACTATCCCCATTTTTCTCCCCCAAACACATAGTATAAGGCAAAGATAAGAGACCAACCTTTGGAAAGAAGAGAATTCAAGTTTAATTTGAGCTTCTTAATGAAAGTAGATATATTGCTCCCTCTGTCTTCTTGAAAACAGTCATTGCACAGCAACTTGAAGGCTTTTATAGCTTATTCTTATTGCGTTAGTTAATGTGTAATCCTTTCCCATGACCCCTCCAATTTGGATTAAAAAAATTGCCATGAGGCTTTTAGGGAAGGGACCATGTCTAATTTGATGGTATTTGTAATTTTCCCACTGATATTGGTCTGCAATACATTTTAATATTAATTTACACATAGTAAAGACCATCCAAATGAAATCACTCACATTGGCTAGGGAAAGCAGAACAAATATTTTGGGAATTAAATAATGACATTAATTCACTGCCATCACAAGTCAAAACATTTTTATCATTTCAGATAATTAATATTAAGAAACTTTTCAACGTAGACAATGAAAATGTCTGGTTAATGCTTATAACTTTTATGAGAAAACAAAACATTCTGTAAATTATGAAAAGAAACATACCAAGCTGTTATTAATTATTATATTTGGGTGGTAGAACTATGAATTATGGTGCTTTTAAACCTTATACCTGAGAATTGGAGGGAAAAAAGAGTAAACTTTATACCTTTCTATAATATACAAAAATATATACATAAAAATGATTGCTGTTAAATACCTAGGCTTTGGGTTCTCAGTTACAATCTAGTAAGAATTATAAACCCACATCTTTGAGCTGAAAGGGAAATTAAAGGTCATTTAGTCCAATCTTCTAGCAAACTTAGGAACCCTCTTTACAGGATAGCTCACCTGTGTTTATCAAGCCTTGACTACAAATGGTGATGAGGCTGCTGCTGTTTCGTAAACAGCACATTCCATGTTCAAAAGGCTCTGATCATTAGAATGTTCTTTCTCACTTTACATCTACTTCTCTTGTGTAAAATAGTTCTCAGTCAGTGCTTCCCCTGTTTTCTATATGATGACTCTTTAAGACAGTTGTTGCTGCTGCTATTCTAGGAGCCAGAAAAAAAAAAAGAGAGAGAGAGAGAGTTGTTATATTCTCCTATTTAACTAGGGAAATCTCCAAAATTAATTTAACTGTCCTCTTAACACAATGTATGGCACAGTACCTATTCTGGGTGCTGAATAATTATTTGTTGAATTGGCTTTGGACGTGAGATCCCATCATAGTCACGGGTCCTGTCCCCACTCCAGGGAAGGGAATTATACAAGGCCATGGGTCACTAGGGTTATCTTAGAATTCTGCCTAATGTCCTCTTCCCTTCCTCTGATCTTCACTGGCTCTATGCGAAGGCGTTGTATAACAGTATCGTATAATTGGATATCCTTTTATCAGTTAACACTCAATGACATCCAACAGCAGAATGAAAATCTTATAATGGTAAAAAAAAAAAAATCTCAACATATGATTAACTGATAAAATCAGAAATGTAAACGCAAATAGAAAAAGATCCAAATGCACAGAAGCTCTTTAAACATATTATATCATAATTTTACCAAGTAACGTAAAACTCAACATTCCACTGCTGCAAGCATCTGACTTACACTTTCTTCCAGTATATTTCAGCTATTTGCTTCAGAAATTGTAGGAGTTGGAGGACATCACAGTTTTATTGAATTCGCTGAAACTTTCAAATGAGAGTTTCTTATTCTTCTGAAATGTCTCTTATTTTCCTATTTTCTCAGGGTCTTATTTTCCTCCTTCTAAAAAGATCCATAGATCAAGCTCTCTTCATGTCTTTGATGAACCAATCCATGCCTAATTTATAAATCATATTAAGGTATAGAATCTCTACTCCTACGGGCTTCTCCCCCACCCCTATCCTATTTAAAGCAAACATCATCTCTCATACCTGCTTTGCTCATCCTGATGTTTCACACTACTCTTTTGGAGGTAGGTATGGGGGAAAAAAAAGAAATAACCATGCAGTTAGAACTGACAAATATTTTTTTCTGAAAGCATTTAGAAACACCCTTGTTTCTGAAAGATAAAATGCAATAAAACCAACCTTAAGTTACAGGAGAAGTCAAATTTGACTTTATATTCCTTGGTATGGAAGAGAAATGTATTTCCATATGCCCGAAATAAGAAAAGTGAATGCATGCTCTTAATTGAGGATTTTATATTATACATTAGCTGCCATGATTAGTGGGTGTTCATATTAAAATCTAAAAGTAACCAGTAACAAAATAAAGATAAAGTACATAACTTCCAAGTTGGTAGAAGGAAAGCACATAGGTGGCAAAAAAAAAGAAAGAAAGAAAGAAAGAAAAGAAAAGAAAGAAAGAAAGTAAAGAAAGAAAAAGGAAAGGAAAGGAAAGAAATAAAATCAATTAAATTGCAAGGTAAAAGGGGAAACAACAAAGAGAAGACATAGTAAATAGAAAACACAAACTAGTAAGGCAGTAATAGAATATATTAGTAATTCCAAAAAGTGCAAATAAACCACTTTTTGTGATGGTTCATATACAAAGAGGACTCCTTGTTTATCTTTCTCCTCTTCTTAGCATTAATAAATCTGATATGGTTGTAAAAATTAGTGTCCCGTCAACATTTTCTAAACCCAGCATCATGGTTAACTGCTCACGGCAGAGTTGGGCTACAGGTTTGTATTGAAGAAGGTAATTTCTGAATTAAGCATTTAATCTCACTGAAAATATTGAAAGAAATAATAACTGGCAGTGCAGATTTGTTTGAGAAGTGCTGCCACACCTGTTGCATTATTCTGATTTTTTTCTCTCTGGTCCCACTTCACCAGCACCTGGTGCCTCCCCTGCTTAGGAGAGTCTTCTCCAAGACCACCTGCTCCACACTCTCCTCTGTGCTGTCACTTATTTGGGGCACATTTTATTTCCCTGTATTTTGCAAAAAAATTTTCTGTATTTTTATATTTTCTTACAGATCCATTTCCTCTTCTAGAGGATGCGATCCTTACATGCAGAGCCCTTATCACTCATCTATGTTGTAAGGACAGGGGACAGAAGAGAACGGAGAAAAAACGTTCGTAAGCAACGATATCATGGAATGGCTTCTGAGGTCTAAAATGAGTGAGCCCGTATTTAGTGCCTCCAAAAGTAAGTAGTCAGTATACTCAAATTTCTCTGCCTTGAGCATGATGTACCACCTTATGTCTGTGCATGGGAAATAAGCCCCATTTAAGAAACTAGCTAAGTATGCGTTAAGGCAGCAGAGCCTGCACCATGTCTTTGCGTCCAGGGCTTGGGAGTCTTGTGATGGTCCCCGTAACTGCAAATCACTCTCAGGCCCCACTCTGGCTTCTCTGCCTGTGGCCCTCTGCACTGTCACACATCACCATAGCACTTGCTTCCGCACAGACTCAGTCCTGCTGAAACTCCACTGCTTCTGCTGTGAAGGCTTGAAGGAGCCCAACCCACACAGCTCTACCTTTATCCTGCAGGGGAAGAAATCTTAATGTCACCTATTTACTGCCTAACCTCTTTTGTTGGGAATCTTCTGCTGACTCTTCTGATCAGCTTTCCAATCGCTCCAACATATTGAAAATTGTTAATGATACAAAGCAGAGCTTCCCAACTGTGTGCAGAGGGACCCTGGGGAGTAGCAAATGGGTGACGGGTGTGCTGGGATATTATGAGTCCCTCAGTCCATGGTGGTGGCAAGGAGTGTCCTGGGGCTGCTGGCTCCCCTGGGCCAGGTGCATTACACTTCCAGCAGCCTCATCTGTTCACTCATGTATCATAAACCTTTCATTTTCTATGTGTGCCATGAAGTAAAAACGAGAGGGAAGCATTGATATAAGACATTTGTGTATACACCAGCTAGACTTAACATATATTGCCATTTTGCCCTATGTGTTTTAGAATATTCTTTGAAGTAAGAGCTAAGTCTCCTTTTCTGTCCTCCCACCCCCATTCCCCTTCTTTCTTTCCCACCAAAGGTGGCCACTGTCCTGGATGTGGTGAGCTTCCCTCCTGTGCATGAGTGACGCTGTAATTGCACACGCATGCACACTTAGCAGTCTACACTGCTGTGTGCTTATACATTTTACCTAAGTACTCTCTCACTGCAAGAATTCTTTCACACTTAAGTTTTCAATTAGGCATCATATTTTCATAATTAATGCTTGGTTTATTTGTACTTTTTGGAATTACTGATATATTCTATTGCTGCTTTACTAGTTTATGTTTTCTATTTACTATGTCTCCTCTTTGTTATTATTTCCCCTTTTACCTTGCAATTTAATTGATTATATTCCTTTCCTTTCCTTTCCTTTCCTTTCCTTTCCTTTCCTTTCCTTTCCTTTCCTTTCCTTTCCTTTCCTTTCCTTTCCTTTCCTTTCCTTTCCTTTCCTTTCCCTTTCCCTTCCCTTTCCCTTTCCCTTTCCCTTTCCCTTTCCCTTTCCCTTTCCTTTCTTTTTTTTGCCACCTATGTGCTTTCCTTCTACTGACTTGGAAGTTATGTACTTTTATCTTTATTTTGTTACTGGTTACTTTTAAATTTTAATGTGAATACTCCACTAATCATGGCAGCTAATGTATAATATAAAAGCCTCAGAAAACTTTATATCCAATTACTGATTTCCTTCCCGGTTTTCACTTATTCCAACTTACTGTTTTCAGATAGTTTACTTTCGCCTACTTAAATTATCAATTAATTATAATTTATATTATTTTAATAATTAATTATTCTTTAGGTAACGATTTGTTTATTAGTGTTTGTATGTGGTTGCATCTTCCAACCTGTTGTTTCCTTCTTTGTTAAATCTCCTTTGCTTTGAAAATCGTGCTTTAGAGTTCTTTCAGTGAGGATCTGCGAATGGTAAATTCTCACTCATCTCTGTGAAAAAAACAAAAACAAAAAATAAAGCTTTATTTTGCCTTCTTGAATTACAGTCTAGCTGGGTACAGAATTTTTAACTGTAGAGCTGTTTTTCACTCAGTATTTCGAAGATATTTTCTCCTATCTTTTTATGTTGACAAAAATATGTCAATATAATTATTGTCCCTTTGCTGATAGTGGTTTTATTTTCCTCTGTCTGAATATAGTTAAGATATTTTTTCTTGCCCTTAGTATTAAGAATTTTCATTATAATATCTTTGGGTCATAATTTATGTTAAAACTTATTCTGTTCGAAACTATTCAATCTGAGGATTCATATTCCTAACAAATTCGGGAAAATTCTCAGCCATTACCTCTTTGAATATTGCCTCTGTCATTTTCTTGATTCCTTTTTTCTGGAGTTTCTACTCATTATATATTCAACTTTCTCATACAAACCCCAATGTGTCCTAGCTTTTTTTTAAATTTTTCTATCATTTTATTTCTCATATTGCATGCTAGATAATTCCTCCAATGTATCTTTTGGTTCTCTGATTTTTTCTTTGGCTATATCTAGTCTAATTTCTATGATTATATTTTTTAAAGAAATTCTATTTGTATAGCCCTTTTCTTATGACTTATATTTACTTTTTTATCTCTTTAATAATTTTAAACTCATTTTATGTTTTCTTGATATTGTTCTATTGTTTTGAGATTATTCTATTATATTGAATTGGAAATTGTTCTGTTATCTCTAATATTTGAGGTAATATCCTATTTTTGTGTTTTGTAGCACTGTCTCATCTTGGAATTTCCATTTATGTGATTTAAAATTTTTGATCTTATCTTCAGTGGAGATTTTTTTCCTTGGGGAGTTCCACATACCTTGAAGTATATAAAAACAATTCTGCATGTGTTTTTTGCCATATACTCTAGCTATTTTATGGGTCTGTCAATTTCTTGCCTTGGGAATTGAAAGACCATGTGGATAGTGTGAAATTGGACTCCACACCCATGTATGTTATAGGCCTGAAGTTTCTGTTTCTCCTGGGAGCCTATTCTCTCAGCCCAGAAGTCCATATGAAATGAATCTCCTTGATGCTTCCCTGTGGCAGAAGTCAAAGTTTTTTTGGGACCCATTTTACTCAGAGCATGGCTCTTCTAGGCTCCTGGCTCTATGCAGGGGTCATACTTTGAAATCCTTATGTCACGTGGTCCATATATTGGTTCAGTTGGATTTTCAGATTCTAACCTATAGCCCAAAGGGTCTCTTTAGCCCAATATTTCCCTTGACCATAACATTATAAATTTACTTCTTTGGATTTAAGTTCCCTCCTCATTTCTGAACCCAGAAATTTCCTATTCCTTATTTTGAGTTCACTTTGTACAGTTATTTTTATGTTTGCTCATAGTGTAAGGAGATGAATGGTTATCCATGTTAGCTCACTCTACTAGGCCGTTAGAGCTAGAAGTCTCTCAATCTTTTTAGAACCCAGAGACTTTTAATAAGAGGACAAAGTCCTCTTTCATTTGCGCACTAGTAATTAAGATCTACCTTAACATATATGTATATATTTATACTCATATGTGTATGTAAGTATATATGAGTAAACTTGGTTTTATTACAAATCCCCCATGAATATAATGTGCATATGGGGTAACTTACCACATAAACAACATTTGTGTTTCCTGATTCATTGACTAGTCTGAACTGCTTCTCTGCTGGTGTGCATGAGATTAGACCAATTTCTTGGGTATCACAGAATAGTCAGACTCTGGGGGAAAAAGAGATATCCCTTAAGGAGGCTCTGAACTTCTAAAACCTCAGAATTTCAGGTCTGTAAGTGTCATCAATCAGCTTCCATCACATGTGTCACCATCCTTTATTACATCCTGAGTAAAAGCCACCCATTCTTTCCTTAAAGCTCTCTAGAAATGGGGATTGTGTAGCTCCCCAAGTCAGCCTGTTCATTTTCAGACAGCTCTGATTTTTAGAACAATCTTCTTCACTCTGAGCTGAAGTCTATTTCCCTAGATCAGGTCGACTCATTGGCCCTAGTTTGTCCTCTGAGATGAAGTAGAGTATGTGCATGTTCTTTATATGATGATTCTCAAATGTTTGAAGAAACCATTATGACGTTTTCACTTTGTGGTGAAATATTCCTCCATGTAATGGTTTCTCATAGCTCATGATTTGAAATCCCCTCACTTCCCTGTTCATTTTCTTCTTGGCCTGCTCCAATGTGTTAGGGCTCTTCGTAAGATACTGCGTCAGTGCAGCGTGTCCCATGTCATAGAGGACTGCATGGTGCAAGACCAGGGATGAACCACATTTCCTTTCCTAGAAGAGCTTCTCTCAAAAGTTGGTGCTTTAATGAGGGCCATTAATACACAACACTGTGAGTTGGTCAGACTTTGCTTTATATCTTTAATAGTAATTTTATTAATCTTCAAAATTATATTTAACATAAGAATTGAAGACAACTTAAGAAGTTACAGCTTTTAGGAAAGCAACTTGGGACATCGATGGCAGTAAGACATAAAACACAACAGAAGTCGTTCCTATGCTAATTATCCCTACCTTGTATACCCGTCTGTGGTAATAGTGCATCACATCTTATTTTGTGCTAACCCAAGTATGTGTACAAAAAGGTCATTAAAAAACAAAAGGCCCAACAGAAGTTAAATTCACAGTGAGCTTTTCTGGATCTCAAAGGAGAAGCACCTCTACGTTGGCCAGCTACGCCTGCTCTCATGCAGGTGGCCAAATCAGTAAAGACTAACTTAAACTTTTAAGTTTTCTTGAGGAAATCTAGAAATCCAAAATTCTACTGTTTTCTGCTTTCAAGAAAATATTAAGTCAGAAAACGGCAAAATACATTTACTGAGAAGAGTCTTTGACTCAATTCTAAGCTTCTGTCCGATGAATAGGCTGTGGCAGTTCAATTAGTGGTTCTAGACAGTAAGATTGAAATTCCAGTGAGCAAGTGATGAAATAGTTCTGGCTGGGGCAACACTCCTTTGGTACAATACTGAGGTATGGAGAATAAACACCAGTCTCCTGGAGTTGTGCCTGAGGCAGAATGTCTTTCCTTCTCCAGTCAGGTGGAATGAAATTTAGACAAGCCGCCACTTCTTGTGGGTAACAGAACTGTTAAGCAGAAAATTATTGCACCCAGTTCGGCAGTCAATTTTTGAGTCATATATTGGGTTAGGTATTGAGGAAGAAGCCTGAATAAGATATAGTTCTTACCCTCAAGGAACTTGTTATTAGTGACAAATACAGACCTAAAAACCAATAATATGTCATGACAAAGGTGTGGCAAGGTGCCCTGCATGGAGGGTCGGGATCACGTAAGGCAGTGGCTTGGTGGATGGGGAAGGAAGGTGATGCAATTTATTTTAGATGTGGCAAGTTTGGGGTGTGTATCCAGCAGGCAGTTGGATAAATGGATCCGAAGCCGTGCTGTGGAATGACTGGAGTTAAGGATACAGATTTGGAATTCATGACCATATGCTTTTGTGATAGTTAAAACCATAAGGGTAGGTAAACTTGCTTAAGGGGAAACTATCTATTGAAAAGAGCAGTCGGTCAACATTTAAGTGGCAGGAGGATCCCATAAAAGAAACAACAAATGAATGATTGAAGAGTTAAGAAAACCAGGGAACTGATGATGATGAGGAAGAGGAGGAGGATTATGATAGGAAATGCTGACCATGCAATATGCTGTATTCTAAATGCTTTTCACAAATTAATTAATTGATCAAATTATTCCTACAGTAGTGCAGTTTTCATCCAAATTTAATAACCATGGAAATTGGGGTACAGAGAAGCTAACAGGATCAACATCTCACAGCTACTAGGTGACAGAGTTAACATTTGATCCCAGGCGGTCTGACTCTTGAGTTTGTGCCCTTAATCACACACTGTCTGGCCTCTGATGGTCAAAAAAGATGCAAGTATAGCTCAGAGGTGGTCCACGTGGTTGGAAGTAGCAGGGGGCCCAGTGAGAAAGGTCTGGCCAGGATGGATTCCACTCACAGGTGTGCGATTTGTGCTGTCACTGGAGCCCCACACTCAGGACCCTGCACTTGGCTTACTGCTCTGCTGTTGATGTCTTGAAATTCTTCATAAATTTTAGACAAAAGGCTCTGCATTTTGATTTTGCACTGGGTCCCACAGATAATTTAGCCAGTCCAAGGGGGGAGTTAAGCAAATAGCTTTCTGTTTTCTTTTAATCCTTAGCACAAATAGTTCCAACAAAAAAATGGGCAAGGGAAGCCATTTTTGTGGTTATAACTGTGAACAAAAAGTGGGACAGAGGGTCTGGGAATGAAGAAGCTTGTTTGAAAAGAGTGAGAGTAAAATGAGCTAAAAAGTCAGGAAGGTTGCAGGGTAAAGAGAGAGTGGTTTCAGAAGAACAAAATTCTGTTCATAGCCTGAGTGGGACTCCTTAACTGAGTGAGTCAGGTTGCTTCAGTAATGAAAGCAAAGGTGCCTGCCCTTGTGGAGCTTGCATCCTGCAGCGGGATACAGACTGCCAACAATTAATCAACACAATAATTAAATAAAGTCAATAGCATGTTGGAAAGGGAAAGGTGCTATGAAAAAAAGAAAAAGTAGAGAGGACTGAGAGTACAACTGATGGACAGGAGGTGTGTATATCTTATTCTTTAATTTCTATTTTTTTAAGAAAAATATATTTAAGTTGTACAACATGATGTTTTAAAATACATGTATGTAGCAAACTGATTAGAATAGTCAAGTAGGTTAATTAATTTCCTTACCTTAGTAACTTATTACCATTTTTTCTTCTCCAAACTTGTGTTGTAAATACAGGAACAGTTATTTACTTTAAGTATTTCTGTATCAAGATAAGTTATAAAAGATAAATTAATGGTCTGCAAAGCTTATGTGTTCCTCTGAGCATCTGGGGAAAAGAGAAAATAAAGATACAATGTTCCAATCTACTTCCAGAAACAGAAACTCAATTGTAAAGATGCCTGGGGAAGCCCTATGTCGGATAATGCACATGATCCTCTGAAGTGGACCGTGGGCACAGGCCAGCAGTTTTTCAATAAGATTAAATAGGAATGAGCAACGTTTTTCACAACATCCAATTGTATTATCATATCAGTAACAGTAGCTGATCAAATAGCTCAGCTACACCTCTGGCTTCCGCTCCCTAGCAACACTACTTGCTTCTTTTTAATCATACGGACAACACATTTGCGAACATTTTTTGGGAATCCTTCTGATCTTGTTGGCAAACTAGAAACACGTGATGACATCACCAATGGTCATTTGTGTCCAGTCCAAGGCTAGCACAGGAAGGTCTGCTCCACTCGGCTACATCTTCTCCTTGAAGTTGCCTTCTCTCCTCATTTTTCTAATCCGTTCGTTAAATGTTTAATGAATGCTTTGTGATGGGTGGCTATCTATTTTAGCACCAAGAAGGATACAAATCAACCAAAGAAAAAGAAGGATACGAATTAACAAAATAAAGTACAAGAAATGAAAAACAGCAGAAAGTATAATCCCGATGTTTGAACAATTTGCATTGTGAAAGAAATGTGCAAAATTCTATGCTCCCAGCATTAGAATTGGTTCATCAATGTTTCTTTTGATTTTGATTCTCTTAATTTAAAAGTATAAATCAGTGCTATTTATCTTGCCAAGGAAAAATATACTGAAACTATCCAGTAATTACATCTTTCATTAGCATGGTCCTTGGACAGAGCTAGCATTTAAAACTTCAGTTTTTCTAATATTTAAGTCCCAGTAATCTTTTATTTATCCTTTGAAAAACACCTCTGTATATTGAATACTGCAAATAATTGTAAGCCATATGCCTTTGTCACATAGTCTGACCTGTAATGTGATGTGAAAATCTCTTTAGGGACTCCTAGGCAATTTTTCTCTGTTGACTTTTCCCTTGATCTCTTTATTACTTGGATGAAAATGTGCATTGCTCAAATTTACAAAGGTGCCAGAGTATCATGCTAATTAAATATGATTAAGGTGATGGTCATATGAAGGGAAAAAAAGTTTTAGAATTAAGCACATAAAACAACTTCATGATTTAAATAGGGTTTACCAAATGTAATGATGAGCATATTGTATGGGACTGAATCAGATGTTTTATTTAAAAGTCTACATGTATCGTATCTCTTTCCTGCCATTTATGTACAATAATTGGTGGTTTTGCCCTTGAAAGATATTTGACAAGAGCAGGAACTTTGGTTATGTGTGTTGAATAACTGTGTGTTTCAGTGAGTCAGATACAAATCCTGGTGAACAAAAACAAAATTGAAACAAAGGAAGCAGTTAGAAATTAGAGAGGAGTCCCAGGTTAGGGTTAGAGTCTACACTCTGGAATTGGGGGCAGAGTGAATGCGGTAGTTTACCATCGGGAGGAGAAGGGAAAACACGTGGTCAGAGGAGAAACAACAGAAGACAGAAAGCAAACCCTCAGATTATCGTGCCTGGGACTTAAAATAGCTCACCTGGTAGAGTCACCTCTTCCCACCTGTGCAGCTTATAGAGTCCTGACAAAATCAGACTATCCTGACAAACCCTTGTCTCTCAAAATGCCCAGTAGCAAGTTACTCTTAATTCTTGAGTACTTTCTTAACAGTTTCTCAACTATTGAGTACTTGAGTACTTCTTAATTCTTGAGTACTTCCTTAACAGTTGCTCAACTGTTGGTTAACATAGCATCTCTATCTCCTTCTGGATCATGACTGTATTACGATACACCTGGGAAGGGCACAAGGAGATTATGTAATTACAAAGATCAACTTTGGGTCATGTAAAGCCAACGTGCTTTGTAAAAGGGACTGGTGGTAATGAGTAAGAAGTCCCACCCCAGGGAAGCAAAATAGACAACATGCAACTCAGGGCAAGAATCCCCAGGGAAATGTCGGCCAAGTCTTGGTGGTTACATTGAATCACACCTCCACAGGGCTGTGGATTTTGGTCTATTTTCTCAGTGAGTCCTACAAAAAGATGAAAGTGGAAGAAAAGCGAAGACACAGAAGAGGCAGAAAGAACACAAAAGCTACTCTGCGGAACATTTTTACCTGTGCTTCTAAGCCTTCGTGTACACTGTGTTGTGGGGGTGACCCCCGGTAACCAAATGAGCAGCACAGCAGTAAGGACATCCCGAGAGGAATGTTGCCGGCCTACAATGGTGCACTTCCTGCGGAGATGTCATAGCTGTGCCTCAGGAGAGCACACCTGTCTCCCATCAGTGACCCTCAGGCCAGATTTCCCTACCTGGACCGCACTCACTAAGTCTTTATCCTCCCTTCACATTTAATGTCTGCTTGTGTATTTTTTTCTCCATGTATTTTGTATTAATTCAGTTTTGCTCTCTGAACTTGTGTGTGCTACAACTTGAGATCACGGGTCTGTCAGCCTTGTCCACCGCCTTACCCTCAGTGCCTGCCACAACGTGGCTGTGATGGTTGGTTAATTCCATGTGTCAAGTTGGCTAGGCTACGATGATCATGGGCAAACACCAGTCTCGATGTTGCTGTGCAGGTTATTTTTTAAAAAGTGACTAACAATTTAAATCAGTAGGCTTTGAATAAAGCAGATTACTCTTCGTAACATGGATGGGGGCCTCATCCAGTCAGTTGAAAGCCCTAAGAGAAAGAGACCAAAGCACCCCAAGAGGGAAGGGATTCTGCCTCCAGACTCATGACTCAATGCCATCAACTCTTCTCTGGGTTTCCACCCTGTCAGTCAGTCTGGCTTGCAAATTTCAGACTTGCTAGTGCCCGCAATATTACATGATATATATCTACCTATCTCCCATTGTGTCAGTTTCCCTGAAGAACCCTGACTAATACTGTGGACAGTCAATAAATATTTGGAAGAGGAATGACTAGAGAATGGGGGATGTGGCAAAGACGCACCTGTTCTAAACAAACAAACTGTCCCAGGAAAGTTGGGGCAGTATATTCTGCATTAAGACACTGTTTCATGGTATTAATTGCCTGGACTCATGTGCGTACACACTGTCTTTCGTAGATGGCTCAAAATGAATTAGTGGAGATATGCAGTGGAGACATGCAGTGGAGACATGAACTCCGTTTGCAGTGGAGACATGAACTCCATTTTGACCACTCAGAACTGTTGAAGGAATGGATTTCTTCCAGAGCAGGAGTGGTTTGGTGCCTGGCAGGGAAGCCTACTTTAAGCTCAGGTGAAGAATTCCTTTCAAACGAGGCTAGAACTTCTCATGTCATTCAAAGAGAAGGGCACATATTATAAATAGGTGAGCTGTGATGTTTTTGAAAGCTTTTCCAACATAAGAAAGCTTAATCCAACATAAGAATAAAGTTTTGAAAGCTTAATCCAACATAAGAATAAAGTAAAAGAACAATGGATTTACCTAATTTAAAGAAAACATTATATTGAAAGCATCTTGGCTTAATGAAGTTGTTAAGAGTTCTCATGCATGTTGTAAATGCATACTATGCATAATTTCCTAAAATTTTTCATATGCCCTCAGTTATGTTGGTGGGTTCACTCAGGCATCATTCTCTGAAAAGAAGTAAATTAGAGAATGAAGAATTGGTTTGGATAGAAAGAGAGGCTGATATTTAACCTTTATTGATTGTAAAGGAAGAATTATGATTTGGGAAATTAAATAAGCTTGTACTTCAAGAAGTTTATAGTGTAGCTTAAAATGAAATGTGAAAATGTGGGTTGTTCTACTTTGAGCTCATTTTACCTTTCTGTAACAGTCAGGGGTTTTCTACACACTTAAATGAAGGTTGATAGCTCATTCTACTTTATTAATAGTATTATAACCATTAATTTATTCTAACTTGTATTATATTTTAGTTTATCCTTTATTACCTAACCTAAGGACCAGTAAACTGTTTTTTTTTTAAATCAAAAAAACCAGATAAATGTTTTAGGCTCTGTGGACTGTACAGTCTCTGTTTTACCTGCTTAACTCTGCTGTTACAGGTTGAAACAGCTGTAAAAAATATGTAGACAAATGGCTATGGCCATGTTCCAGTACAACTTGATTTACAAAAGCAGGTAGCAGGCTGAGCTAGATGTAGTCCGTGGGCCATAGTTTGCCAATGTGTGGTCTAACCTTCTGTGTCACTTTGTTTTTTCTCCTACATAGTTAAATTTTCCCTTATTCAATCAATTTGAGAGCTTAATCCATTTAAATTTATTTTCATAAATGATATTTGGACTTTATTTCTGTCATTGTGTTTTGTGGTTTCTATATTTTAATGTATCCATATTTTTTCCTTAGCGAGGTAGACAATGTTTCCTTTGCTCACCTCTCATCTGACATTTAGAAAGTTGTATGTATATATACATTTTTTATTGGCTGAAGTTTTCAGAAGTGTTCTGTAACCTACTCTTGGGTCATAGTCATATAGGCAGTTCAAAAAATTCTAGTTCTCAGCCTTCTTGGGAATGTGGTAGTATTATACATCTCTTATCCTTTGAAGTTAGGTGTGGCCATGTGACTTACTTTGGCTAATAGTATGTAAATGGTGGTGACAGATGTCACATTTAAGAGGTTGATGAAGAACAAGTGCACAATTTACTATGTTGGTTTATTCATGTTACAACAATCTTGGAAGAATGGATAGAGGTGAAGCTTCCCACAGCCTGCGTCCCTGACTGATTACTATGTGTGGTGACCCTGTGCCAACCTGCTATGAGTAGAAATAAACCTTTGTGCTTTAAAGCTAATGAGGTTTCAGGGATGTTTGTAACTGCAGCAAAACCTCGCCTGTTGTGCATGATAGAGAAACTGATACCTTGAAGTGGGATGCTGCCATGCCAAAAATCTAGAAAATTTTTAATGATCTCAGTTATGCAGAGCTGAGACTTCTGGTAGGCAAATGATGTAGTAACTTCTAACTCTAGAACAAGGATCAGCAAACTATGGCCCATGGATCAAATCTGGCCGCCAGTTGGTTTTGGTATGGCCTGCAAGCTAAGAATGACTTTTACATTTTGAAACAGTCAAAACAGTCTGAAAACAGTCAAAAGAATACTATATCATGACATGAACAAATTATAGAAAATTTAAATTTCAGTGCTCATGAATAAAGTTTTACTGGAACCCAGCCATGCTTATTTAAAAAAATACTGTCTACGGCTGCTTTTGTTTTACACTGGCAGAGTTGGGTAGCTTCTGTAGGACTGTACAGCATGCAAAGCTAAAACAATCTCACCCTTTACATAAAAAATTTGTAGACTCCTGCTTTAGACCATACAGAAAGAAGTTAGAAGACAATGTTAGAAGTGCATGTTAGTTGCTGTTAGTTATTTCAGTACTGCAAAAAAGAAAGAAGAGCAGATAAGAGTTGGCCAATTTGCAAACAAGAACAAAAGGAATAAAGAGAATCCAAAACTTTGAGGGCTTACAGAATTGGAAGAGGCAACTGCTCCTTAACTCAATAAGTAAATATGAAACTGGGAAGACCTTTGAGTGACAATGGTTGATTAAAAATATGTCTTAGGACCAAGATCAAAATAAGGGCACACCCATCCCATCCATTGTTAAAGCCTGTGAGTAGATTAAGGTGTCAAGGTCCAGCCGTGGTAGTGGTGCCCAGGAAATCCTTTCAGTGGATCAAAATAGCTCAAGGTGTTGCTATCCCATTAATATCTGATGGGATTAAAGAACTTGAAATTAACTCAAGGCAGGAGTCAGGGAGAGAAGAGAGAAACAGGGGAGGTGGGAGAGTGTGTGTGTGTGTGTGTATGTGTGTGTGTGTGTGAAGCACATGTGTGAGGAGGAAAAGAAATATAGCAAATTTTAAAAGTATGTATAGAAAAGGCTGTGGCTGTGGCTATTGGTATTTGGAGTTGACTGGAACTGAATAGATAAGAAGCTACAATTTTGAGAGTTGTACTGACAATGGAGCCATCTGTCTAGACTAAAATAGACCGTAATTATTTGAGACTAAAAATGACCCTTGGACTGCCAAACATCTATGGATGTAGAGCATAGACAGAAAAAACTGCTTAGTGACTAAGGAGGGTAGAGTCCCAAAAGCCCATTTCAGGTGTGGCCAAGGAGGTTAACTGAAAATGCAGAACCACCCAGGTGGTGGAGCAGAGCAGGTGGAAGCAGGGCCATATCGGAAACACTCCCCGCTCCCAGGGGTGTCTCAGAAGTCCTGCAGTGTAGTCACAAGTAAATGAGATGTTTTTGGTACTCTTGTTAAGATACGGAGTTTAGCACAAGTTTAGTCTCTCTCCATCTTTTCCATCTCAATTTATCTTAACATAATTTGACATTTTAGATCAAGGTTTCTATGATTATTTTTTAAAACCATCATCATTATGTAACTTGCTCTTCCAGAAAATAACACTGACCTTAGTGTTCAGTATTGTACTCGGAACTGAAATGATTATTAGACATTACTATGTTTACATGGTGTCAGAGAAAATTCCAGTCTTATATCCTAATTTTTGTTATTTTCAAGCTCTTAATTTTTAAAGTTTCTTTTAGTAATTTTTTTTTTTTTAAGAAAAGGGAAGGGACTGTGTCTGGCAACTGTATTGTTTCAAGCACAAGATACAACTCTTAAGAGTTCTGGATTTTTAATCTCCACACCCAGTGATTCAGTGTGCAGCCTTAGGCCAGACAGCTTAACATATCTGTTTCATGTCCTGAGGGTGAAAGGATATTAAAACTTTTTGGCCTCTGAAAGACTTTGTACAAAGTATTACCTGATACAAAAAATTATAATACCTGTGCAATTATCGTTTCTTTGAAATAGACACCATCAAAGATTCAGGATAAGCCCATGGCAAGGAACATACAGAGAAGTACATTTCATTTACACTGAACCCCTCCAGCATATCTGGGCTCAGTGGAATTTGATCATTTGGGCACAAGTATTTATTATAAGCTTCTACTGGAGTGAGCTCTGTGACAGGTGCTGTGTGTGTAGAAGCTGAAAGAGTCGGGGGTTTTGTTGCCACTCATGAGCCCATGGGCAGGGCCAGCCTCGGGCAGAACTGGATGCGACCAAGGAAGAATCCCTCTCGAGGTCTTTGCCTCACCCAAAGAGGGTGTTGACTTGGCTGTTCCAGGTCCTGGGGAGTTTGGTGTCTGCCATGTCTATATCAGCCCATGCAACTGCTCCGGAGTGAGAAAGTGGGATCTGTCACTTTTCTAAAACCTTTGTGCTTTCACGTTCTTAGCTGAATTCATTTCCCATGGACATATAACATGAATTCAGAAGTAGTCTGTTTGACCATGTGGCTACAGCTGTTGTAGGGCAGTGGTTCTCAAAGTGTGGTCCCCAACGGCACCGTCACCTTGGAACTTGTAGAAACACAAATTCTGGGACCCTACCCTAGACCTGCCAAATCATCATCTCTGGGGGGAGAGTACAGCAATCTGTGTTTTAAAAAGCTCTCTAGAGGATTATGACGTGTATTGAAATTTAAGAACCATGTCGGAGAGGATCATTTGTCAGTGGGAAGTCAGCCCAACACCATTAAGAAAAAAAACACAATGAAAACCAAAACAAAATCACTTCCTCTTTGCTTGGAATTACCCTCACGTGATGGTGTCTGCAGCAATGTGGAAGAAGAGGGACATGGTAATAAGGAGTCTCCCCAGATGTGTTCAGATTGCTGACGGAGGGTTGGTGTGGGGGCAATTGAAATATGAACCAGATTCAAATTTGAATTCCAACATTGCCCTTCTGGATTGGTGTAAAGAAAATATGAAATAAAGGTGGAAATTCGTACTTCATTTCCAACCTATAAAAAGAAACTGAACATGCAAGGTAAAAAGTTTGAGCCTAGTTCCATTGACAATAAAGAGTAGATTAGGTTTTAAGCAGGGGAATGAGGTGACCAGATCGAATTTTTAGAAACTCAACTCTGGTGGCAGTTTGGGAGATGATGTGGCATGTGTGGAGAGGCTGGATGCAGGGAGACCAGGATCCAGACATGAAGGGGAAGAGAAGACAGTGGTGGGAGGCTGTGGTTCTGGCTCAGATGAACCAAAGGAGTGAGGATCCCTGCGGAGAGCAGAGGTTCCTCCAATTCCCCAATTCCTCCTCCGTTCCAGCTTTCCAGGCTGTTCCACTCACCCACACACTACATAGTTGATGCCCTTCTTTTTCACCCCCCAGAAAAAC
This sequence comes from Mirza zaza, assembly GCA_008750895.1. NCBI lineage: Eukaryota > Metazoa > Chordata > Mammalia > Primates > Cheirogaleidae > Mirza > Mirza zaza. The sequence goes on from VSMD01017987.1 coordinate 41,426, forward strand.
TCCTAAACATCTTTTATGATCCAGGTCAACTTTTCCTCATCTCTGCAAATCCTTCCTCATTTCCTTCCATTGAGTTTTTCCTCTGAATTCCACCAGCACTTTGTCCATATTTTTGTTATAGACAGATGCATCAATGTTCAATTTTTATTTGTATGTTTATCTGCCTATTTTTTTCTCATTGTGAGCTCTTGAAGGATGGGGATAATATTGACTTGTTCACTGATTCAACAAACATCTTTGAAGCACCAAGTTTGTGCCATGAACTATTCTAGACAAAACAGTAAATATCCCTGCCACTTGGAAGAGGGAGACAGGAAAAAAATAAAGAATAACACTTGATAGGTGTTGTGACAGGAAGCAAAGTAAAGCAGCCTAAGGAGGAAGTAAGTAGTGACTGTTTTGGGCTGTGCTATCTGATACAGAGCGTCAGGAAAGACCTCCCTGGCAAGGTGGCTCCTGATTAAACGCCTGAAGCCAGGAGGGAGTGAGGGGTGCGGATATTCCTGGAAAGGGGGTGGAGAGTACTACGGCCAGGAAGTGGGAGTTGGCTTGGCTTGTTCAAGGGATGCACATGGAGAAGAGCAGCGGTAGATGAGGTCACAAAAGAAGTGGGGACACTGGTCATGAGTAGACTACAGGCTGTTGTTATGATCTGTCTTTTACCCTGAGTGATGTGGAAGTCATTCATTGGCTGTTTCGGGCAGAGGTGTCATAATCTGACTTACATTTAAAAAATATCATTTGGCTGTTACCCTGAGAATAGACCACGGGGATTAAGGGTGAAGCAAGGAGTTGAGTGATGGGACGACCTCGGTAATGCAGGCCAGAGATGGTGGCAGGCACTAAGGTGGTAGCGGTGGAGGTGGTGAGAAAAGAGATTCTGGATTTATTTGGAAAGTAACAAGATTTGCTGAGAGCCTGGATGTGGAATATAAAACGGAGGAATCAAGAGACTTGACACTTTTTGGTTTGAGACTGAAATGTGGAGTTTCCATGTGTAGAGATAGAGAAGCTCATCTCTAGGGTAAGCCACCAGAGTTTGGTTTAGCTAAGTCTGAACATGATAAACATCACGTGGTGACGCGAGTAAGCTTCAGAGAGAGGCCAGGTCGAAGGCCTGAGACCTGTGATGGGGCATTGTCAATGCACAGGCTGCCTGGCATCCACAAGCCCAGATCCCGTCCAATGCACCTGCCACTCCCGGCGCTCAGCACCATGTCTGACACAGTAAGTTGTTCAGTAAGTACTTTCTGAGTAAGTGAAAGAACGAGTAATATGGTTCAGGTGAAAAACCAAACTTTTATACAGAATGTCAGGACTAGGCAAAGACTTAGCCTGGTGATAGGAGTGATTGAATTAGAGACTAAACATATCATCTCTCTGATTAATTATTAAAGTGTCCATAAATGTTGCAAATATCTTCTGCTCTTTTCACCCATATCTGTTTCTTATTCTCCTGAGTGTTTTTATAGAATTTTATATGTTTACTATAGAACTTATTCTATGTATTTTTGATAGACTTAATAGGATACAAAATTATGTATAGCTCCTGACTTCTGTTATTCCTTCTTTTTCTCTTCATGCCACCACCCATACCCTAACAAAATCTCAAAAATGCTGGAAACAGCCTGTTACCTCAATATCCATGATTCATTGAATGTGGCCCTCCTGAAGAGGGTTTCCGATGACATTTTTCTTGTTAACTTTTTCTAGATCATTTGAAGAGATACATTTTCTTAGCCTATCCTTTGATGCAAAACCATGAATTTGTCAATTGCAAGTAGCTGACAAATTGTGTGCTTACTATAAAGAGACGCCTAGGAATACTTGGTGTAACAGCGAACATTTGTCATGTTCTAGAAACTACATGTGCACTCCAAAAGCAAAGCTTTACACAAACCACTTGATCTGAAATCTCTGTTAAATAAATCTTCAAGTATTCACGTATAAGAAATGTTGTAATTATTAATATTAGACAATTCATTGCACTGGTCTAGTCTGAATTGAGGGAAAACACTTGCATGTACCCAGCCTCCTAATTATTGTGTGCCACTGTTTGCCTCTAAGGTAATGATGAACACAGGAGGATTATTCTTTAACCATGACTAAAGTGAGAACAAAGGAAAGAAGGGCGACTCCACAGACGCTTAGCCAAAACAGCACAGAAAGTGGACGCTGGTCACAGGTGAGGACACGAGTCCTCAGGGGCTTGATGATCCGCATTCTCTGGGACATGATGGCTTCCCGGGCCCCTGCCCACTTCCCCGGCCCCTGGAGGCGGTACTGGTATGGTGTGCATGGTCCAAAGAAAACTTCCACGGCCAGCTTTGGATCCCACAGGAACAGTGAGAGCAGGTTGGGCTTCACTCCTATTTCAGAGGCAATTTCATCCATGTAATCCACATACTGCACCCTGAGTCTATTAAGAAGATTATTCAGTAATCTGAAATCAGAAAGGCAAAAATCAGAAACCCCCAGCCAGATGACAACTTCTATCCCTGCAAGCACAGTTTCCTCCAAACATTGGGTAGACCTTGTGTGAGGGGATCATTTCTAGGGAAAAAAAAAATTAATAGTAACTAAGCCATTAATGATTTCTCCAAAAAGTAAGAGATAAAATGAGTTTCTTTGTTTGCAGCTGTCCTGGCTTCATTTCCCCCTCAAATCCTTTGAAGGGTTTTTAGATGGTAATAGGTGGGTTTCAGAAGATTTTTATCTTATGAATAATATTTTTCCCCTTCCTAAATTCTGTATTTTTGCCATACAGTTGGCTCTCCTTCAGGATATAATCTCCTCTTGCTAAATCAGTGGTGAGAACTATGCTATATGAATTGTACAGGCCAGTTATTCAGGTATATGTGACAGTAATTTGATTTTAAGTATTACTGAAATGCGATTCCTAGCTCACCTTAAATCAAAGTTACTTGAGTAACTGACTGTTCTTAGCATGTCGGCCCTTTGATCTTAGGGAACATGCTGTGGCATTCACTTTGTAGATTCTCAACAGATATTTGTTGAATAGAAATAAATTACATTCCTAACTCCAGTGGTTGAGAATAGTTTCCTGTTAAGATTTAGCACAATCTATAAGGTTCTGACCTCACATAATAATTTTATTTGAATTCTATAGTGATTTGACAACTTGTTTCTCTATATCTTTCCAGTTCCTTAGAAGAATGAAACTATAATTCATTTCATCTTAAATTTCCAAATGCCTTAAATCTCTAAGGCCATCATAAATTTGAAATTGTGTGCTATATCTGCTGTTCCATGGACTTTAAAAATAATTCTGAAGTTTCCATGGTGGAACATTCCTTTTCCATTTCACCCCTAAAACATTCCATATATAATATTATGCTTGGTTAAGAGGAAATATGAAAATTGATAATTTGAGAACTCATTTTAAAAAATTGACCCAGATTTTATTACGGGAATAATACAAAGGATACTTGGTAGGCAAACAGCTCTGCCTAAACACTTTCAACAAAAAAAAGTTTCTTACTCTTTTTCAAGCTTTGCTGTCTTCTTTCTTATGTCAGCCAACCTGCCACTCACTGAAGGTAGTTTGTTCAATCCTAGGAAAGAAATTCCAGATTTGAACATGGCTTTCTCACTGAGATGATGTGGTTTCAAGAGGAAATAGGTTCAATTTGGCAGAGAACGTCATGAGTAGGTAGCACAGGTGTGGAGGAAATGGATCCTGGAGTTGCTCTGGACTGCCCTCCACTCATGGGTTTCTCAGGGGCACATGGTCACCAGATGCAGACACATGTCCTTGTCACATATCTGAGGGGTCCACATCTTGATGAGCAGACCTTAGCACTCATGAAGAAGAGTGAACCAAAGGGAGTCTCACCTAACTGATAAGTCACAAATTAGCGTGTTTGTGATCCTATTAACCGAGTATTCACACTGGCTCTCCTTTCAGTAGTGAGTTATGTTTATTCATTTATGTTATGGCTTAGTTTCCAAACATAGATTGTAGCTACTAATGGGGACTCAATGTCTCCTGATTGTTTTCATTAAACAGAGATTTATTCCTAATTTCCCATCTTAACTCATAAGAGACTCTCTCCTACAGTTCTCCTTCATTCCTAAAACAGGTGATATCCTGTATTTTGAGAAACACAGAATGTTCCAGGAAAATATGGAAAACTTTTCGAAAGAAAGAAAAGGAGATAAAAGAGTAGAATTATTACAATGTGATTGGAATCATTTCATAAAGGTAGGTTTTGAATCTTTCTTAACTGGTTCATTCTTGAGCTTACAATAATAGTAAAATAAAAAAATTAATAAAGGATTACAACAATGGTTAATCTCCATTCATTCTATTAGTATTCACTAAATGCCTACTGAAGTCAAGGTGCTTAATTGTTAATTCCTACCACCATGTAACATACATACAAATCTTCCCGTTTTTACAAATGAGAAAATTGTGGAGGTCAAATAACATATCAAGATTATGCAGCCAGTATATGATGAAGTTCAGTTTTAATTTTTTAATAATTTGATTATAAAGCCCTTAAATGTGCTGTAGTGCTATTCCAGTTGCTCTGTGACTGCCATATTTACCTGCTTGTCTTCTTTATGTTTTGAATGGACGTTTGAGAAAAAATACTCCCTTTGATTTTGGCTCATTCCAGGATGACTATAGCAACGTTGGGAGGTAGTACAAGTGTTATCTCTCTCCTGTACTTCAGGTTGAGATCTCCTTTCTCTAACTGCTCTCACTTCCTATACTATATGCATCCCTGTAGTGCTCTAAAGAATTATTTGCCAATAAGTTATTTGATAATAACTTAAGATAGTAGTTTTTTATTTTTCTTTTTCACACAGAAATCCTAAATAGTAAATAAATAGCTATGAAACAAGGAAGAAACAAATCTCAAATGGCATGATTTCTGACATTGTTGAGGTTTTAACTTCAGAGATGTTTTACCACCAAAGACCTTTGCAATGCCTCTTAAATCTAATGAGTACATTTCCTAAATATTCATATAAGGTGAGAACATACCTTTGAATACGCGTACAGCCCATCGGCTCTGGAGTTCTGAAGTGGGAATGGTGGCTCCCATTGGCTTCAGGATGCCAATAAAAGCTAGTGTTGGCTTCTCCAGCTGAGGAGGGAATACAAATTTAAACATGGAGAGCTGGCTGTCCAGGATTTTCGAGTCATCCTCTAAGAATGGGAGAGAGAAAGTGTAGCCTGTGGCAAAGATGATGACATCAATGTCCTCTTCTGTGTCATCTTCAAAGATGGCTGATGTTTCAGTCAACTCTCTCACATTCGGTTTTATCAGAACTCTTCCAGAAATTATGTGATTGGGCAGATCATCACTGAAAGTAGCGTGATACTTCGCAAATCTGAAGAATAAAATTTGAAGTTCAGGAAAATTAATAACAAGTCTTTTTGGCAAGGCATTGAGCTAAGAAAATGCTTAAAGAAGAAACCACAGTTTGGTTTTAAAACAGATTTCTTTTCTTCAATTCTTTTTTTACTTATTTATTTTTATTTTTAAATTTCAGAATATTACAGGGGTACAAAACTTTAGTTTTTTAAAAATTATATTCTCTTAATTGAAAAATAATAATTGTACATATTCATGGAGTACATAGTAATGTTTCAACACATATAATGTATGGTGATCAGATCAGGGTAATTAACATATCCATCTTCTCAAATACTTGTCACATCTTTGTATTGGGAATATTCAATATCCTCCTCCTAGCTACTTGAAACTATGTAATATAGTTAACTGTCCTTATACTGTAGTGGTTTAGAACACTAGAACTTGTTCTTCCTATCTAGTTGTAATATTGTATCCTTTAACAAATTTCTCCCTCTCCCTTCTCACTATGTTTCCCAGCCACTTGTATCCTCTGTTCTACTTTTTAATTCTATGAGATCAGCCTTTTTTTTTAGCTTCCACATATGAGTCAGAACCTGTGGTGCTTAACTTTATCTTCCTGGCTTATTTCACTTAACATAACATTCTCCAGTTCCATTGACATTGGTGCAAATGATGGATTTTCATTCTTTTTTATGGCTGGGTAGTATTCCATAATGTAAATATACCACATTTTCTTTATCTATTCATCTGTTGTTGGATACTTGGGTTGATTCCATATCTTGGCTATTTTGAATAGTGCTGCAATGAACATGGGGGTGCAGATGTCTTTTTGATATACTGATTTCCTTTCCTTTGAATAAATTCCCAGTAGTGGAATTGCTGAATCATGTGGTAGTTTTATTTTTAGTTTTTTGAGACCCTGAATAACCAGAGAGATCTTGAGCAAAAGAACAAAATATATTTTTGTTATTTTGTTCTTTCTATTCAGGCCTCAAAATATATTATTATACAAAGGTGTAGCAACCAAAGCAGCAAGGTACTGCTATAAAAACAGGCACATAGACCAGTGGAACAGAATACAGAACCCAGAAGTTAATCCACATGTCTACCGCCAACTGATTTTTGAAAAAGGTGCCAAGAACACTCATTGGGAAAAGGACAATATCCTTAACAAATGGTGCTGGGAAACTAGATATACATATGCAGAAAAATGAAAGTAGACCCCCCACCTCTCACCCTATACAAAAATCAACTTAAAATGGACTAAAGACCTAAATGTAAGACCCAGAATAATAAAACTACTAGAAAAAAACATAGGAGAAATGCTTCAGGACATTGGTCTGGGGTAAGATTTTATGAATGAGACTTCAAAAGCACAGACAACAAAGCAAAAATAAACAAATGAGATTATATCAAACTCAAAAGCTTCTAAACAGTAAAGGAAACAAGCAACAATCCAAAGAATGGGAGAAAATATTTGCAAACTACTCATCTGACAAGAGATTAATATTCAGAATATATAAGGAACTGAAACATCTCAACAGCAAAAAAATAATTCATTTAAAAAATAGGCAAATGGTCTGAACAGACATTTCTCAAAAGAAGACATACAAATGCCTGACAAATATAAGTAACAATGTTCAACATCATCATCATCAGGGAAATGCAAATCGAAAGCACAGTGAGGTATCATCTCATCCCAATTAGAATGGCTATTATCAAAAAGACAAAAAATAACAAATGCAGGCAAAGACATGGAGAAAAGGGAACTCTTCTACACTGTTGGTGAGAATGCAAACTTATACAGCCTCAGTTCTTTTTATAAATTATTTACCAAATAAGCATTCTGTATATATCAGAATGGTAATATTTATCAATGCCTATTATATGCAAAAGGAAGATTTTGAAATTTGGCATAAAAGCTTATACCAGTGATACATTAATATTTAGTTACTTTTAAAGAATTCTTTGGAAAACTTTAAAAAATTGACAATGTGTTCATATTGGAACAGGAAAATCAGATCATATTTTGATTTGCATTTTATTTTGAGAACATATGTATATTTTATATATATATATAGCAGTGTTATTTAATTTAACACCATTAGTGATCTCCTTGCTGCCATCCTTGACTTCTTACATTTTCTTCTATACTCATCAGCCTGAATGATCCTTTTAAAATATAAAAATATTCCCCAATGTTTTTCTATATCACTGAAAATAAAAACCATGACCTAGTCCTACAAAGCCCAATGTGATCTGCCCCTGCCTACCTCTCTTATTTCCTACCACTTTCTTTCCCCTAATACTCTAGCTACATTGGGCTTCTTGCTCTTCCTTAAACACATCATGCTTATTCCTGCCTCTTTCCTCATCCCCAGCATATCTGCAGATTTCTACTGTGTCTTCCTGCAGCAGACTCTTAGTCTACTTTCATCATCTTCACTATCTTTTGCATAAGGTTGTTTTTATGGCTCTATTATGTATTTTTTGAGGACCAGAATAGACCACTCTGTATTTCAGATACATACAAAATCTGTTTTTGTAGAAAAGTTGAATAATCTTTCCTCATTTATTTTCAGCAAACTTCCTGATGAGTCTTAGCTTTTTTTTTTTTTTTTTTTTTTTTTTTTGAGTTTTGGAGCATGGAAGTGGATGGATTCATTCTTTTAACTCACATACTGCCTACGTACATAATAAGGAATACACAAAAGGTGTTCAGATGATATTTATTACACTTAATCCTTGGTGGTTCCCTTCTTGAAATTGTCTCCTTCCTGTTTCCCCATCCTTACTGCTGATTCTTTGACTTCTCTATCTTGCTCTTGCTTCCACCTGACCAACACTGGGTCTCCCCCTATGGCCCTGTGTGGTGTGGCCAGCCCCCTTTTCTCCAGAAATGTAAGTAAATGAAAGTTCTTTGCATGGCATTGACCTCTCTATGTCGTCACTCAGTCACCTCCAAAAATTAAAGTTCCATGAATATAGTTTTAATAATCATAAAATTAGGCCGGGCACGGTGGCTTACACCTGTAATCCTAGCACTCTGGGAGGCCGAGGCGGGCGGATTGCTTGAGGTCAGGAGTTTGAAACCAGCCTGAGCAAGAGCAAGACCCTGTCTCTACTATAAATAGAGAGAAATTAATTGGCCAACTAATATATATAGAAAAAATTAGCCGGGCATGGCGGTGCTTGGCTGTAGTCCCAGCTACTCGGGAGGCTGAGGCAGCAGGATTGCTTGAGCCAGGAGTTTGAGGTTGCTGTGAGCTAGGCTGACGCCAGGGCACTCACTTTAGCCTGGGCAACAAAGAAAGACTCTGTCTCAAAAAAAAAATATCATAAAATTAATAATACAAAACAACACAAACTAACTGAGCATTTGTTATGCACTAGATGCTAGTACAAACTATACATGTGTTTTCCTATTTAATGATCAAAACAACTCTCTGAGTTGGTGCTAATGTTGTCCCATTTTAATATAAGGAAAATGAGGCACAAGTACTTAAGTAAATTTAATTATATCACATAGATAGTAAGTGGTGAAGTCAGGATTCAAATCATAGTTGCCTTGATCCAGAATTCTATTCAAGGCAAAGAAAGCATGTATTGCATTTCAAAGGATTCCCTCTCTCCCAAGTCTCCCTCATTGGTGTTTTATATTAACAGATTCCTGATTGTTTCTTTTGGCCTGGGAAAATGCAGTTGAATTTTATGACATAATACATAATCTGCTGCTTGTCCACTCCATCAAAATCTGAGGCTAAAGAAGTGAATAGTAGCCTGAGAACACGAAGGATGGGGACAGATGAAGCTGCCATCATAATCCTGCAACTTGATTTCTTTCCTCTAAGGTAAGTGAGTAGAATGTTCCAAGGAAGCACAAGCAAGAAAACAATAATTAGCATTGTCTTAAGATAGCCGAAGTCTATTTTCAAGGTGGTAAACATGGACTCTAAACCACCTCTACATTCCAAGTCTTACCTGCTGACTCCAAAAGACAGAGGCAAAATTATTTTTTTTAAAAATCCTACAACATACCTGCGTTGAGATTGCAAACCATAAACTTCATGGTTAAATCGAGCATTTAATTTCTTTTCTGCCCATCTGTTCATTAGGAATGTAGGGTAAAATTTGTTGATGATGGAGTTAAAGCGAGTAAAGAGGACAGTGTCCATGGGCATCCCATTATCCCAGACCCGATTCCAAATCCATGCACCCTGTCTTGTGCTGAGAAACACCTAGGAGAGAATGTAAATACATTAGAAATAACTGCCTCGCAATATATTTCCTTTCATAGGATGCTTTTCTCAGCTTTTCAGATATCTCTTATTTGGCTCGGGAGGAGAAATGGATAAAAACTCTCCTAACTTTTCAGCCTGAAGTGTTCCTTCTTCTCAAATTCAGGTAGACTGACAGATACAGTCGCAATAGACACACACACTCACATAGGTCCAGAAATCTACTCAAGGCTCCCTCTGGATCTAGATGATATTTGAACATTCTCCAAAGCAGTGTTTGATGTCTACAATCTTTTAAGTTTCAAATTCTGAAAAACCAAAATAATGCAAGAAGACTAGACATCAATGAATTGACAAATAAAATCTCATCCATCTGCTAGTTATAGCAGTACAGTATCTAGAACACTTCATTAATTGTATCCCTAGAATCTAAATATAGGAGGGGTCAGAGCTGGGAGATGGTGTCAACTGTCATGTCAATGAAAAATCAATAAATTTAAAAAATGGTTTTCAGGTATGTTCATTTTTTAAACCCTTGGCTGAGCTGATGAAACTGCACTCTGGTAAACTGAAACAATATGGCAGTCACTAAAGTTTGGAGTCTTTATTTTTATTCCATTTTCAATTTTTTGTATTTTGCGTATTACCAAGATGTCTACCAAGAAAACAGTGTGAAGAGGTAATTAACAATCAGGATTATGTGTGTGACTGTTGGGGAACATGTTACATGCATTGCATGCAATGCTCACATCCTACTGCGGTGGAAGGTTTAACTGAGGGACAGAGAATTTTAGGCGCCAAACCTGTGCAGTCACATGACTGAGCTCAATAGCCAAATCAACTCCAGAATTTCCAATGCCGACCACCATGATTTTCTTGTCTCGAAACTTCTCTGGACTCTTGTATTCCCAACTGTGGATGTATTGGCCTTGGAACTTCTTGATCCCTGTGGGCAAGAACAGAATTGCTCACGCCTTGGTCATTATTTTATTTAGTTTGTTTAGACAGCTGGCATATTCTAAAGCTTACTACTGAACTCAAAGGTCATCTTATGTAAACATCTTATTTGCCGGTCTATTGATGCCACTTCCGTGAAGTGTGCCTGCCCAACGTCACCAGGCAGAATGAAACCTCTTACAGATTTGTTCTAGGCTGTAAAATTCCATGTCCAAATAAACCTCAGCCTTCTGAGAAACTCGGATATCTCATTTCTGTCTCCTTTTTACTTATCTATATCCTGCCAAGCTTTCAAGGCACAGAGCTTAGCTCTTATTTAAGTAATGCATCTTCCTTATCCGTCATCCATGTTATTTACAACTACTGCTCCAGATCCAGTTCCCTGTCTTATTTTCCCTACCTGAGCTTCATTTTGTCTAGCTGTTTCCTTTGCTTCCTGGGCCTAGGAAAGCCTTTCTGTCAGCACTCTTACTCTGTTCTCCTGAGAACATTTCTCATAGCAATGGAAATGAGGGAAGTCCAGCATCTTATGAGAACCCCCAAAGAGCCTAAGGTTTGGTCCTCTTCAAAAAGACTGAGCACACATCCCAGCTACCTGGCGCAGGTAAATCATTCCTGCACCATTCCTTAAGCTTCCAAATAGTAAACAATAGCCCCACAGTCTATTTTAAGATGTGTGGTGACACTAGTACTTAGCTATCTATATTTGTCATGCTATGTACATGCACATCCAGAAATAAAGCCAAATCTTAAAATATTGTCTGTACTTTGATATTCCTATTTACTCCAAACTATTATCAAGACCGAACAACCTTCCAATTGTGGTAAAATGTAAGACTTTGCTCTTAAAATAGCCCAGAAGTGGTGGTGGTGGGATATTAGTAGCTATTATTTTCAATTTTATAACATTATGTATTATCTGAATGGACAGTCAAAGAGCCTGCATTACTTTACAATCAGAAAAGGTAATATTTATTGTTAAAATAAGATGATTTTCAGGGTTATAAACTTTTTTTCAAAAATAACAATAGCAACAATGATAAAGCCCCATAAAACCTGTGCCTTATGAATGACATACCTGGAAAGTCCCAGAGTGGCAAGGAGGGATGGGTATAAAGGCCACTACACACCATAACTCCGTCAAAGACATGGGATTCCTGCTTTCCTTCTGCCTCGACCACGACGTCCCACTGCCCCGTGCAGGAGAAGTCAGAGCGCTTCGTCACACTGCACACCTTCGACTGGGAAGGAGACAAACTCAGACTCATGACCACTCTGCGAGGTTGCCCTCCTTTCCAAGAACTCCCAGCCTTGGATGAATTAGGTTGGTTATAGCTACTGTCCTCTGGGATTTCATGAAAGCATTCCTTTAGAATGGGTTTCCCTCCCGAGGCCTCTTTAAGTGGAGCCAGAGTCTGGTTTGTTCCCAGCTGTGGGGTGAGTCAACCTCAGGGGTCTCATATGGTTTGGGCGTTTGGCCCCTCCAAATCTCCTATTGAAATTTGGTCTCCAGTGTTGGGTGTGGGGCCTGGTTGGGGTGTCTGGGCCCGGGGGCAGATCCTTCAAGAACAGCTTGATGTCTTCCCCTCAATGATAAGTGAGTTCTCACTTTATTAGTCCATACAAGAGGGTTAAAGGAGCCAAGCACCACCTCCTGCCTCTCTTGCTCCTCCTCTAGCCGTGTGACACCCTTTGCCTTCCACTTTGACTGGAGGCTCCATGAAGCCCACACCAGAAGCACCCACTGGGGCCATGCTTCTTGTGCACCCTGCAGAACCATGAGCCACATAAACCTCTTTTCTTTACATTAATGAATTACCGTCAGGTTATTTCCTTTATGGCAATGCAAATCAGACTAACACAGGGGCCAATCTGTCATTTCAGCCAACCCACCCTGCTTTTTTTCTTGAAGGAAGTGAGCAAAAAAGCTCTTGCTGACTGCACTGGAGTTGAATGTAGAGTGAACTCCGTGGTGTTGGGGTCACCCCAGGCTGAATGGGGGCCTCACTGCACCGCACTCTGCCTGGCTCTCTACTCTGCCAAGAGGTTCCACGGGTGCTGAGTGGCCTCTGCCCAACCTACCAGAAACCGAATGTGCTTCGTAAGGTGGAAGTGTTTGGCGTACATCCGGACGTACTCCATGATTTTGGAATTGTGCAAGTAGTTGGGGAGATGGTCAGGGAAAGGGAAATCACTATAGGCTGTCATCTCCTTTGAAGTGTTGCTGGTGGCAGATTTATAGATACTTGACCTGCCACTTTCAGTCATCTCCTACAACAACAACAAAAAGAACACTTATTGCCTTTAAAATATAGGAATAATGGTTAAAAAAGAAATGTCTTTATATATCACCAAATTATGGAGCTCCTGGGCTGGATTCTTTCAAAGAAAGTCAATTTCCCATTACTTTCACAAAGAGATAAGATACTATTTCTCTTTTTCTCATTAAAAAGAGAAAAAAACAATTTGTTGGGGAACAGACAGAGGGACATGAAAAGACCATGGAAAGAATATAAAGAGGAAAACGTATGTAGAACACCAGAGGGCAAAAATAAGCAGAGGAAGATGAGGGCAGCCCCTCTGCCCGCAGAGCTTGGCAGGGGCTGGCCCCGACAAGAGTGTCCTGAGCAGAGGGCACCAGGAGGTCCCGGGCTGTGTGTAGTGACTGAGAGAAAAGAATAGAGATCATAATTAGATTGGACTTTCTTTTTTCTCTTCTTTTTTTTAATTAGCATTTTTTTCTAATTATGAGAGTGGGACATATGTATTATAATTTTATAGGAAATTACAGTGCAGAATATCATTAATGATGATCACTTTCAGTATTTTGACGTATACTCTTCTGGCCTTAATCTCCCAATCTTCTAGGCTCCCTCTATGTATGTTACCTATTTATCTGTATATATGCACATAGGTATGCGGTGTTCTACCACATTACAGTACTTTATAATTTTAGAGTTTTTCACATACATTTCCTGATTTAGTCTTGTGAAGTATGTTATTATTTTAATTTTCCACGTTATAATAGCAGTCCATCCAATATACAGTATCTGTTATGTGTGTTAGTGGGTATTTCTTGATTTTTTAGAAATTAAGCCTAGATATCGAAGTAATCAAAGGTTAAGGAAAAACACACCATCACTAAAAGTATGCTGTTTTCTCCCAGAAGAATTTATTATCCTCCCAAATACATTATTTTAATAGATGTACACGTAAAACACAATTTTGGGAATTTTAATAATTTTTTTCTATATCTTAGATGTAATATTGGTGAAGTCAAGGATCAGTAATGCATGTGCTATGAATATTCTAAATTTTAAGCCACAAAATATGGAATCTAATTCCTGTTAAAGTATATCAGCTTTAAGAACAAATCACAGCATGCATTTTCTTCTTCAAAGTGGAGAGGATTTTTAAAAATAAAACCCACTGATGGGTTGCACTGATGTAGCTGCACACAAAACTACCTCTTCTGATAAGAATAATCTGTAAATATAAAAAGTATTTTTTATAAGTGATAGCTTAAAATATGAGCATCAGTGAAATCAGTCTACATGATGGGGTATTTTGTAATATTTTGACGTGACCCTTGAGATATATCATTGCACAGTTTGAAAAAGGAAACTGACATCAAATCATTTCTTTGAGTCTATTTCTTCATCTGTACAAGTGCTTGCTCACCTTACAAGGTTGCTGTGAAGACCAAATAATTCACATAAAATGCTTTAAAAATCGTTCAAAGGAGATCAACAATCACCTGCATTGTGACAGAAGTACTACCGTGTTTACGCGAAAATAAGACAGGGTCTTATATTTATTTTTCCTCAAGAAGACACCCTAGGGCTTATTTTCAGGGGATGTGTTATTTTTTTTTAAGTACAGTACAACAATCTACATTTGTTAACAAAGAGTTAAGTCGTCTTCTTCTAGAACATCATCATAACTCTCCAAACCCTGAATTCCATCCTGAATTTCTTGTGACTCTATTTCCTTTAGAACCACTGGCCCCAATCTCTCATGTCAAGCAATAGAGCCCTCATGGGGCAGATGAGAAGGGCTGCTCGTCTTCTTTCCCACTCCCTGATGAAATGCATGGGTTGTGCAGATACGCTGCGTAGCCACGCCCATCACTAGGTCTTATTTTCAGGGTAGGGCTTATATTGCGCAAATGCTTAGAAATCCTGCTAGGGCTTATTTTATGGGTAGGTCTCATTTTCGGGGAAACACGGTAGTGGTGAGTGCACAGGGTGCTTGCGACATTGGCTGGGGGCTAGAGAAATTTTCCTGGGGAGGGGTCTGTGACAGTCAGGATCTGACCAAAAACATGGAAACTACTCTTAACTTGAGACAGGGAATATAATGCAGGGAATTAGTCACATAGACAATGAAATATCTGAAAAGTCAACAAGGAGTTGTCGAGGCATCCCAGAGATTAGCAAAATCAGCACCCCCTCCACCTCTAGGTCAGCCCTGGGCAGTTACCAGTCAGTAGGCTTCCACCTTCTCTCTTCTCCCCCTCCATGAACCCTGGCAGCCCACGGGTCCAGGGGTATAACTTTAAGTTGGAGAAGGGCCAGTTCGTCACATCTGACATGATCCAGGCCAGAACAACTGCTATTGTGCTGAGCTCTTGAGATTTGAGTTTGAATGGGAGACACTCAGTGTTAGTTGCCCGTGTGTGTGTGTGTGTGTGTGTGTGTGTGTGTGTAGTTACACTGAAGATAAAGCCCTAAAGATCAAGTACTAACATATATGTGGCAACTGAAGCCAAAGGAGTATAAGGAGGTAACCTAAGGAACTTGCAAAAAGTTAAAAGACCAGAAGACTGAGAATAAAGCCATAAGCAGGCACATTTAGAGGCCAGGCAGAAAAAGATTGAAAAGGAAAAGCAGAAAAGAAAAGACAGTGAAATCACAGAAGCCAGGAACAAGGGTTTTATGAAGGAATTGTGATTTAACATTTTTAAATCCCCTTGATAAAGCAAGAAAATTTAGGACAGAAAGCCCATTTTATTTGGCGACATTGGTAACACCAATGAGAACAGTTTTCTGGAAGTGCTGGCTGGGGATGGCCGTCACGTAGCAGTGGTTGAACCAAGGTGGGAGGGGAGAAAGCGTAGAGAACAAGCGTATTTTCCTCCTTCAAAAGGCTAGACTCTGAAAGGAAGGAGGATTGACCGAACATCTCCTTGGGGAGAAGGAGAGATTGGGATCCAACACACAGGTATGGGAATTAACAAAAATAATTACTAATATGCTGGTAATTGAAGGATAAAATAGTGCTGTAGTCCTTGCATTCCTATTCCTTAGAGATGGAAAAAAAAAGTCACCATACATACAGAAGCATAAGACTATTCAAACTTACCTCATATCTCCACAGTCCTCCAATGTCATTGCTTCTTTCAAAACAGGTGGGCTCTAGTCCCTCTTCCAGACAGCTTTTAATGGCACCTAAGCCACTGACCCCAGCGCCAATCACCGCAATTCTTTTCCCGGGCATTGCGCCTGGTGTGAGGACGCGTTAATACAAAATCAGATTTTTATTGCCGCGTATTGTTTTCCTATAATCCAAGAGCATTAGCTTTTTTTCTTTCTAAAATTGCTAGTTAATGCTTTTAAGGACTCTCTTACTCAAAGCTTTTATGTCTTTCAAAGGTTCTTAGAGTGACAGAAAATCCTACCTTATACAATGATTTCTTATTTTTGAGTATTAAGTAGATTTTTTTTAAATAAAGGTTTTGACTCTTAAAATGTTTCTGGCCATACGACTTAGTTTTTACATTTCTTTTTTGATAGCTTCCTTCTACCTGATACATTCATACACACACAGGCACACCTGAAAAACTTCTCATTATGCAGATTTTGCCTAATCTGACTTTTGATTCCTTCTGCTACTACTATTTGCTTGTTAAGATAAGTAATAAGCTAGATGATGATAGTCACTATGGAGAAAAAATGAAGCAGGGTGGAAGTTATAGGAAATATCAAAGGGAGACTGTTATTTTATATAATATGATCAGGAAAGGGCTTGCTGATGACATTTAAGCAGGAAGTAAGGACCAAGCCATGTAGGCATCTGAAAGAGAATTCCAAGCAGAGTCTCTGGGCCAGGTACGTGCTGGGCTTTTTTTGCAGAATAACAAGGTGAGCTTTGCGAGCAGGCATGAAAAGGGTATAAAGGATATAGGATGGGGTCAGAGAGGCAGAATCAGGTATTAGTATCAGAGTCAGATCAGACAGATGGAGCCATTCAATGGACAGAGCAAAGAAAATACGTAAACTACATTATATCAACAGGTATTCAGAATGCCACTTACCTGGAAATGTCTCTGAGGACCCTACTTCTCTCCTAATCCTATCCACTCTACAAGCGTATGTTCCACCTGCCACTGCTCAGCTGAACCAGAAGGTAATAAGATATGTCTTAAGATATGTCTTCTTAATTTATCAGCTAGTGACTGCCTCCCTGTATCTTTGCTCTCTACCTGGGACTGAGAGAAACAGAACAGAATTCTGTACTGCATTTTAACAAGTTTATGTTATAATGGATTGCAGCACCTATTACAAAATGAGACTACTTTTAGATCTAGAGTTCCTGGGTAAGTTTCTTTAATTTAAGGCTTTTTAGCACACCCCTGTACCACTGATGTATTGCTACTACTTGAAAATGTATTCAGAGACTAATAAGCAATGAATTTACCTAATACAACAGCAAATACCTAAGTAATCCCTCCTGAATACCCTGTTAATGGAGAGGACTTCCAAATGCTTAGCAGCATTGTAAGGTCAGTCAACGCTCTGAACCACACAATAGCAAAATAAGTCCATGTTAATGAGGAAAATGAAATCACAGAAATACATGGATAAAGAATATTGCATTAATAAATTTGAAAAATAGACCCATATACTCAATGTTCATTTTAAAATGCCGAGGTTATTACAGTTCCATTTGGATATGGATTTGTTTGAAAAAATCAGCTTTTGAATATCAAAAATATTTAGTCTAATGCTTTTCTCCGGGGCATTTAATTTTCTTGGCTGTTGAAGTAAAAAAAGCTATTAACACATACAATTCGCATTTTTATAATATAGGTGTGTCCTTGATCACTTATATCCTCTTCTCCTCCAGCCAGTCCCCTTAAACTCTGGTTCCCAGCAAGTCTATCCATTTATCCCCTCATCTGAAACAAACTCAAATGAAACCACAGCGCCCAAATCCCCCTCCATTTTTTTCGCAGACAAGGTCCCCAGCCTGTCTTCTGCCCCACTGGAAATGCTAATTAGTTGCTCTTTTGATGAATTCTTGGTCTATTTTTCCTTCCCTTGTGAATATTTCATATTAATTAGTTAGCCTTTTTCTTCTGCTTGCATATATGAAACCAAGGGTGTTTCTCTAATCGTGGAATTATATGGCATAAAATGAAAATTTAAAAATTCCATTAAGCCCCAGAGCCTTTGAGGAGAGAAAGCTCACAAAACTAACCTGAATCAGTAGGAAAAAAAATCAAATATGCTGTAGAAGTCTCCAGGCACTGAAGTAAAGAAATAGGCTCTAGAATGCTGAGCACCCAAAGGAGAGTACTTGTTTCTTCTTTGCTCTGTCCTGTGATGAGGTAGCCCACTAAGGGGAGTTTTATGTGATGGCCAATTGGCAAAAACTCCTCCCCACGTCTCTTTCCTTGCCATGTGGCTTTTCAGTTGGGGGTTCAGGAAAAGAAACTGGCATGTTGTCAAATTTTTCTAAGCATAGTAATTGTTTTGGTCTCACAAAGTCTAATTAAATCACAGGTATAAAGAAGCCCAAAAGGAACTTCATTAAGATAGTGATAGGAATTGAGCTATAGTGAAACTTGGAAAGTATGGGAAAACATTTTAGTTTCTAGGATGATAAATAGTAAATATACATGCATTTCAATTTATAAAATTTTGTCATCAATGCTAGACTAGGAAATGAGAGAGGGTGACCAAAAAATCCTTATACAAGTTTTTGTATATTTCCTACTGTTTCTTTATGGTAAATTCCTACAACAGCAATGGCTGAGTCGGAAGGCATTTGAAGAACAGTTTTTCAGATCTTCAATATACCATCCTTAGAAAGAGTAAGTCAATATATCAAAGTAAACAAAACGGTGCACAGGTATCTCTCCTCTCACTGTTTCCTCCATGGGGGCAAGGTCCATATCTGTTCCCCTCACCACATTATTCTCAGAGCACTTGACACATGAAAGACAATGCAATGAATGTTGATTGATTGGATATATGCATGCATGAATAAAGATGTAAGAACCCTTCCTGAAAAGCAGCCATCACATTGATATACTGTTCTTGGGAATATAAACTGGTGTTGCATTTTAGAAGTGCAATTTGGCAAAATCTCTCACATTTCTGAGGTACACACTGTTTGACCTACAAACTGCCCTTCCATCAATTTTTCCTGTAGAATAAAAGCCTACAAATTTGCAAAGATGTAAACATGGACGTTTGTTGCAGCATTATTTGCAATTGAAAAATTCTGAAAACCATATAAATATTTAAATAAATTATGGTATATTCACATGATGGAATAGTACATAGTCACTCTAAAAATAGATCTTCATGGAAAGATATTTGAAATCTTTTTTCAAAGTTAAACGGCAAAATTATTAAAGAATATATTTGGGGTAAAAAAAAAATTAAAAAGCTTCTGCACAGCCAAAGAAACTGTCAAGAAGGCAAACAGACAACCCACAGAATGGGAGAAAATTTTCACAAGCTACACATCTGATAAAGGGCTGATAACTAGAATCTATTTAGAACTCAGGAAAATCAGCAAGAAAAAAAATCAAACAACCCTATCAAAAAAATGGGCAAAGGATATGAACAGAAACTTCTCAAAAGAAGATAGAAGAATGGCCAACAAACATATGAAAAAATGTTCAACATCTCTAATCACCAGGGAAATGCAAATCAAAACCACAATGAGATATCACTTAATTCCAGTGAGAATGGCCTTTATCAAAAAGTCCCCAAACAATAAATGTTGGCATGGATGCAGAGAGAGAGGAACACTCGTACACTGCTGGTGGGACTGCAAACTAGTTCAACCTCTGTGGAAAGCAATATGGAGATACCTTAGAGCGATACAAGTAGATCTACCATTTGATCCAGCAATTCCACTACTGGGCATCTACCCAAAAGATCAAAAGTCCCTTTATGAAAAAGACACCTGCACTTGAATGATTATAGCAGCACAATTCACAATCGCAAAGATGTGGAAACAACCCAAGTGCCCATCAATTCATGAGTGGATTAATAAAATGTGGTATGTGTATACCATGGAGTACTACTCAGCTTTAAGAAACAATGGTGATATAGCACCTCTTGTAGTTTCCTGGATAGCGCTGGAACCCATTCTACTAAGTGAAATATCTCAAGAATGGAAAAACAAGCACCACATGTACTCACCAGCAAATCGGTATTAACGGATCAACACCTCAGTGGACATATAGGAGTAACATTTATCCGGTGTCGGGCAGGTGGGAGGGGGGAGGAGGGGATGGGTATATACAAACACAATAAGTGAGATGTGCAACGATTGGGGGATGGACACACTTGAGGCTCTGACTCGAGGGGGCGGGGGGCATGCGCAATATACATAACCTTAACACTTGTACCCCCATAATATGCTAAAATAAAAAAAATTTTAAAAAGAAAATCAATTTTTATTATAATAAAGAATGTTTGAAGATACTCTTTTTTTCATTTTTTGCTAATTACACTAGCAAATATTAGTTTATATTAGGAAATATTCTATTTTCTCATTAATCTGTGATTCTTGGAATACCAGTGAGTCTAAACTCTTTTTATATATTTTTAATCCATTTGTATTTCTTCTTTGGTGAATGTGATAAATATTATATCTGCATTTTTATTTTTATTTAAAGAATTTTTTTTCTTATTATAAATAGAAACCATATTTCCTCTCATATATTTTTCAAAAATTTTCTCCCATTTTGTCCTTACCCTTTAGAAATTACATAGATTTTTCTTCCATTTTTATGAAGTTAAAATATAATTTACTTTATAGTTACTACTGTGATGTACTCTTGGTCTTCTCTATCTCAAGATTATAAAATTATTCATCTACATTAGTTTTTCTTATGGCTTTATGTTTTTATTTAACTCTTTGATATTTTCAGATTTCTATTTTTCCAAGTGGTGTTGGGAAATACTCTCTCATGTTCCCTTTTTTCAGCAGGTCACCATGTGTGTCTGCCTGTTTTATTAAACAAGCTGTCTTTCCCTGAATACTGCCTTACAGTATTCTCAATAATTACGTGTGTGACTCTCTTGTAGATCTTCATCTTTTCCTCCACTAATATGTCTTTATATTAGATATCAAAACCACACTGTTTATTGTAGCTTTTAAGGATTTTTTGATATTTCCCTGTATATCCTGTAATTATAATTCTTCTTTTTCAATATTTTCTTGACTTTTCTATCAAGTTTATTCTTATAAATGAAATTGGGAATCATTTTCACAGTTCCAAGAAATAAAATTTTATTAAATTTATAGATTAATGGTGGGATAATTGACATCTTTATGACATGGAAGTTCTCCATTTATTCACTTTCTAAAATATCCTATGGTAAAATTTTCTTAATATTGGCTCACAATTTTTATTGTTGTTTTGTAATTCCATATCTTATTGTTGGCAATTTTAATTTTTCCACTATATTTTCTAACTTACTGTTGGCATATTACATACTTAATAGTTACATATATTTTATTTACTTACATATCATATATTAATAGAAAACTATATATATTATCCTTTTAATAGTTCATACACACATGTAATTTCAGTCATTTCCTAAACCCTCATTAATATTTCATGGATTCTCATATCAGTCTAAGAATCAAAGAATTGAAATGATAACATAATTTAGTTTCTCCCTTTCTTATAATTTTTCCTATATTTTTCCTCTTATTGAGTGACTTGTCTCGAATTTTTAGAACAATTTCCAACAGAAGTGGTGACTGAGCATGGTCTGTTGTATGCCACTCTTGCATATGATGTTGACTTTTGGTCTGAGGAACATAATTTAAATCATACTAAGGAGATATTCTTCTCTTCCTAGATACCTTTGTTTGCGTGCATGTGTGTTTTAATCAGAAAAGAATACTGATTTCATTGACTGCATTCTTGGAATCTATTCAGATAATAATATAGTTTCCTCATTTCATCTATTGCTGTAATGGATTATATTAGTAGATTTCCTACTTGAACCATATTTGTATATCTACCTTAAAGCTTTCTTGGTCATAATCTATTCGTATTAAAAAGAAAAGGTTGGATTCTATTTCTTAGAACTTTGTTTAGAGTTTCTGCATTTAGAATTATAACTTAGATTGTTAAAACTAAGATTGAGCATCTGCTTGGGTTTTTTTGTGTGCTTTGTTGAAGTTATGCTGTCTTTACTATAAGTGCTATAAAGAAATTTCCTTATTTACTTTATACTTTGGATAGTTTACACAGTGTGATAATTATCTGTATATTGAAGGCTAACATCAAATTTTCTGGGCAACCATCTGAGGCCGGTTTTTTTCTTGGAGATAATTTTTATTTATTAATCTCTTTATTTTATAGGCTTTATACTTTTTTGCATGCCAATTTATTATTTTTCTTTGAAGATTATTCATTTATATGACTTTCAAAAATTTTAATCTAGCATTATATATTAGCCTAATATTATCTTATAACTTTTACATCTCTATTGATTTACAACTGTCCCTTTGTTTTTTATTAATTTTGTATATTGCACATTAGCTACATTTTATTTTAGACTAATAGCAGAGTTAATTCGGCCAATTCCCGCAGCTCACACCAGCGTGTAAATGCATGCACTGCTTCAAGGGAGACTTGCAGCAGTAGAAATTTAGGCAGCCTCAACAGTGGGTTTCGTGACTTAGTCAGTCTGCATTCTTGTATAAACCCCTTGCAGTAGATAAATGACAATCAATCTGAGCACACAGATCACACTGAACTTGAGCTTTAGCACCGAGGTAGAGTCTTGTTTATTTTATTTTACTTTATGCTCCCTAAAGAATCAGCTCTTAGATTTACTCATCAGGCCTGTAATTTTTGGTTTATTGATTTATTAATTCATGCTTTTATTTCTATTTTTTCTTAATCTTTCCTTCTATTGGATTTCTTGTTTTCTAACTTTTGAGTTTTTATTTGTATTATTTATTTTATTATGCTTTATTCTTCTTTATCATTATAAGTGTTTCTCTAATTAGTAATTTGGCCAAGTCCCAAGGTCAGGGTTTTTAAGATGTATTTTTAAATTCCCTGTAGTTACAGTTAAGATTTTCTCCTTGACTTGAATTACTTGCCAGAACTTTTTAAAAATTATATTTGTTCTCTTTTGATTTACTTTTGTTCTTAATTTCTAATTGTATTTATGTAATTTTCAAAAAATATTGCATGAATAATTTCAATTTAGTGGTACTTATTGAGACTATCTTCAAAGCATAACATATTAATTTTATATACATATATCATAAATTCTGAAAAAGAAGATAGCTTTTCAGTGGAAATCAATCAGTGGGGGGAGAGGAGGAGGAAAGGAGGAAAAAAACCTACCTAATGAGTACTATGAACACTATTTGGGTGATGGGCACACCTATAGCCAGGACTCAAGCATTACAAAAGCAATCCATGTAACCTAAAACATTTGTATCCCCTTAATGTCTTGAAATAAAAAAAATCAAAAAATCATCTGTAATTCTTGACTGATCTCTTCAATTAGGCGAGATGAGTCTGTTAGCACAATTACACTTCTTTGCTTGCACCTTCCCCTACCATATCTTGGTATTTGTTGGAATTTTATTGAGATTTTTACACTAGATTCTAGATTTTAAAAAACAAATTACAATTCTTTCATATCATCATCTCTCAAAAGAATTGTTAATGCCATTTGAGTGCTATTTGAAACTGTGTTTAGAAAAATAAGTGGGAACATTTGAATTCTTTCACTATTTACTAAGTAGTTTAGAAAATTAATTAGTTTATTAATAGATAGTATTAGTGTATCATGAATTTACTGTTCTTTTGTTCTTCATTTTGGTTAATATATATTAATACTTTAAAATAAGTTTTGTATTAATTGAAGTAACACCCATACAAACGAGTGTTGAGAATATACATTTATAGTACAGTGAATGATCACAAACCAAACATCCTCCCAGGGTCAAGGAATAAAATGTCCAGATGGTAGAAGCTCCTCTCAGCCACTACTCACTTCTTTTTCTCTGACGGTGACCACACCTTAATCTCTACAATTATAGTCTAGTTTGATCTATATTGAACTTTTAATAAACGCAATTAATTAATTAATATGCTTTATTTTATATGTGGCTTCTTTCATTCAAAATTATGTATAGAGGCATGAAACCATAGTTAATTCCTCATTACTAGTGTTCAGCTCCAAAGTATCAATATGCCACATGCTTACACATTCTACTGTTTGAATTGTTCCCAGTTTATGGCTCCAATGAATAGCACTGTTGTAAATATTTTTCTGTACGTGCCTTGGTGCACATAGGCAAACATTCCTGATAAGTATATACCTCTATGTGGATTTCTTTTTAATTTCTTGATGCTGTCTTTTTTTTTTTTTAGTGAACACAGCTAAACACAATTACCTATTAACGTGCAAAGATTTTAAATTTTTATTAAGCCCAACTTTTAAATTTTTTTCTTTTATTGCTTTTGCTGATGGTGTCACATCTAAGAAATTATGGCCCTATCCAAGATATGAAGATGCATTCTTATTGGCCTGGATTCTATAATATCTTCTTTGACCCACTGGTTATTTAGGAGTATATTATTTAATTTCCAGGTGTTTGTAAATTCCCCAAATTTATGTTTGTTGTTGATTTCTAATTTAATTCTGTGTGGTCTGAGAACACATTTTATATGATTTTAATTATTTTAAACTTGTTCATACTTATTGTATGGCCTAGCATATAATCTATACCAGGGAATATTCCTTCTGTACTTGAGAAGATTATGTATTCTCCTGTTGAGTAACATGTTCTATAGACATCAGTTATGTATAGTTCATTAATAGAGCTGTTGAAGTCTTACACATCCTTGCTGATTTACTCTCTAGTTGTTCTGTTCACTATTGACAGTGGTATATTGATGTCTCCAACTATTTTTGTTAAATTTTCTATTTCTCCCTTCAATTCTATCAATTTTTGCTTAATGTATTTTGAGGCTCTGCTGTTAGGTACATATATGTTTATAATTATCATACCTTCCTGATAAATAGATCCCTTTATCATTATAAAATGTCCCTCTTTGTCTAAGGCAACATTTTTATCTTAAATTCTATTTTATTAATAACTGATAGGAGCTCTGAAGTGCTTACTCTAGTTGCTCACTCTTAGTTACTTCTAGGTGCAGCCTAGTGCATGCATATAGACCCCCCAGAGATGAATGTGATCTTAGCAGGGACATTTTTAGCTGTCTCTTTCTCTGTTTCTCTCTGTCAAACTTCTGCATGTTGTGCCATTTCATTTTTTTGCAACTAGTTTCATGGAGCTGTTAGCCTTCTCTTAATTACTCTATAAATTCCTCCATAGCCTATTCCCAACAAGGTTAGCTCACTCAATATTTTTGTGGAGCTGCCTGTCCTCCTGTCTTGTCTCTTCTCCTGGGAAGAACTTCTGTGGGGTTGCAGTAGAGGTGAGGACAAAGGTAAGGTGGTAGCCTGTGTCTCTCAGAATATACCACCATCATACAAGCTGAAGTTGTGGGGGGATGATACCCCCATTTTCTTGGCTTGTCCTCCTGGCATGGAAGTCTGCCCTATGAGAAGAAGCTGTGAAGGAGATGATAGGAGTCGTAGTATTCTTTGCTTGCTGCACCTGGAGTATAGCCTCCATCCTGCAGGTGGGAGGTAGGGAGAGGAAGAGAGCCCCAGTTTTCTCACCTCTGCCATGACAGACAGCTGGGGACAGTGGGGAAGAGGGGAGAGATACAACTGTCCTGTCCCTCTTGAGGTGAAACCACAGTCACACAACTGGGAGCTCGAGGGAAAGGGAGCTCAAGGGAAAGGGAGCTCCATTACCCCATCCAGAGTAGAGTTTCCAGAGCATGGAGCTGGGAGTGGGGTGGAAACAGGTTTGAGCTCAAACAAAACAGAATCTTGGTAGCTTATCTGAAATAAATGCGTATTAGATTTGCTGTATGAGCTTAAGTCAATTTCCAGAGACTTTAGATGGTTGTGTTTTATCTTTTTCATCAGTTAAATGGTTGTTTCACTGGGGAGAGGATTTGCTGAGCTTTTTATATAGCCATTCTGGAAGTCTCACCCAACTCCCTGAGCACTTTTTTTCTTTAGTTCAGAAAATTATATTTTGTTACTTAGCTTGTAACTATTTCTGTTTCTTCTCTTTTGTTCTCTTCTTCTGAGATTCTCATTATATGCATATTGGATATCAGTGATTTTTTATTATTTTCTCTCATAGTTTCTATTCGACTTGAAAATAACACTATCTAGTTCTTCAAATTTACATGATAATTTTTCAAATATGGATTAAAATTCACTAATTGATTTTCTATATATATATATATATATATATATATATATATGATCTGTTGTTCACTGCCTTCATTGCTGTTTTAAATTAAGCAACCATGAGTTTATTGGTGCAAATATTCTTACTTTTATATCTTTTTCTTTTTATCACTGTTTGCTCTAGATTCATAGATATCATACTGTTTTCCATTTTTAAAAAGTTTTTAATTCTACTTTGTCAACCATGTATATTTTCATTTATTGGGCAACTAAAATAATCAGCAAAAGGTATAATTTTTTGTTATGACTTTCAGGATGGTTCTCTTTTTTAAGTTTTTAGTAACTTTTCATAAATCTGATAATTGTTCTGAATTTATCCATTCACTCAAGAGGAGGTATATGCTTGCCCAGTGAGCTAGCATATAGGCTGGGTTGATTTAACAAGACATAAGTTTGTTTACCTTTCACTTAATAGCCTACAAATAGGCAATTTAGAAAAGATAGGCCCCCCTAATACAAGGGCTTCATATCTGGTCCCCGGGGGGTTGTTTCAGTTGCCATCATTATAACAGCCACTAAAAAGTGGGTAAGGGGCAAATACACATCACAGAATTGGTACCTACCCATTGTGCTCAAAAATCACCAGCCAGACTTGGTTATAGGTCTACATCTAACTGTAAGAGAGATTAGAACTTGTAGTCTTGAGTCAGTCATATGCCTGGCTACAAATCAGAATTTCTATTGTAGAAGGAAATTTCATATTAGTTGAAAAATGGCTCTCTGACAAAGTCAACCTCTGTGGCCACCTGCGGCAACCACAAACTTCCCCATTTAGATATTCTACTGTGAGGAGATCAATTGACTGACAATCCCAACTACCCATCCTTCTGGATCTACTGTGCTCATGCGAAAGCCACTGACTTACTACAGTAGGGATATTAGTGTGAGTTCACTTCCGCTTGTTGCAGGACTTCTCTGGTGGGTGACTTTGAATTGAGAGCTCACCATTGGCCTGACTAAAACTTCCGTAGAAGTTATATCCAGTCTGAGACTGTTCCTGCTCAAACCTTCTTCTCCTCCCTCCTTCTTTCACAGGTTTCAGAGCTGCATTTGGTCTGAAATCTTCTCTTTCCTACTCCTGTTAGATGCTCTTATCCTTCACAGATATTCTCCCAATAAAAACTTTGCATATTTAATCTTATCTTGATATCTGTTCTTTGAAGGACCCAAATTAACACACCACCCAAATATTTACATGTTTCTTCCCTAAGAGAAGTAAACCAAAGTTCTATCAAGTTACTGTATTCAACTCAAAATTCTGGCTACCTACTGAAGGCACAGTCTTTTTAGTCAAGTCTGGATATGGCTTCACCAGATAAATTACCTTTTATTATAAGTTACCTGCTTGCCTCCCCGCCCCCCCCAACACACAATGTCCATATGTCTGTTAAATAAAATTTATAGAAGATTATTGATCTGGATTGAGGTCTTGCACGTGGCCCAACTGGTTAAATCATCACGGAGTTACCCATGCTGCAGTTCCAGGTCACGAAGTCCAAACTAAATTGTCTGTCTGTCCTTTTGAGAAATCAGGAGGGTGACAGATATTAGTCAAATCTCCAAACAAGCCAGTTTTAGCTGGCATGATGAGGGAGTTCCTCTCTCTTTTGATCTTTACAAGGAAAGTATCTTTGAAACAACCAATCTCCTCTTTGTTCTGTTTCTGCTTTCCTCAGCTTTCTCTGTGTATGAAAACAACCTGTCTGCTCAGTTCATTGGAAAGTTCATGCTGTTTTATGCAACAATTCCCAAACAGCATCCTTAAGCCTGATCTCTTATTCACTGGTCTTTGTGTGTAGCCCATCCCTTCCTCAGTTCAAGGGTGGCTATCCAGAAGCCATCTGAGACAACTAAGCTTGGGTGGGAAGAAAACACTTTTAATCTGATAAGTGCCTCTGGGCTGATTTCCTTTGTCTCCCAGAGAAGACTAGAGGGCAGCACTTGAGAAATGTAAAGGCTTTTCTTAATGTGGTGGGGAAGAAGTAATTTAAAATCCGCCATCTTTTTTTTTTAATTTCAGCATATTATGGGGGTACAAATTTTAAGGTTGCGTATAATGCCCCCACAAATCTGAGCTTCAAGAGTGACCATCCCCCAGATGGTGCACATCTCACTCATTATGTAGATATATACCCATCCCCTCCTCCCCTCTCCCACCTGCCCAATACCCTATTACTGTAGTACCTATGTGTCCACTTAGGTGCTGATCAGTTAATACCAATTTGCTGATGAGTATATGTGGTGCTTGTTTTTCCATTCTTGGGAAACTTCACTTAGTAGTATAGGTTCCAGCTCTATCCAGAAAAATACAAGAGGTGCTATATCACCATTGTTTCTTAGAGCTGAATAGTACTCCATGGTATATATATACCACATTTTATTAATCCACTCATGTACTGATGGGCACTTGGGTTGTTTCCACATATTTGTGATTGTGAATTGTGCTGCTATAAACATTCGAGTGCAGATGTCTTTTCTGTAGATTGTTCTTTGTTCTTTTGGGTAGATGCCCAGTAGTGGGATTGCTGGATCAAATGGTAGATCTACTTGTATCGCTTTAAGGTATCTCCATATTGCTTTCCACAGAGGTTGAACTAGTTTGCAGTCCCCACCAGCAATGTAGGATTGTTCCTATCTCTCTGCATCCACGCCAACATTTATTGTTTTGAGACTTTTTGATAAAGGCCATTCTCCCTGGAGATAAGTGATATCTCGTTGTGGTTTTGATTTGCATTTCCGTGATGATTAGAGATGTTGAGCATTTTTTCATATGTTTATTAGCCATTATTCTGTCTTCTTTTGAAAAGTTTCTGTTCATGTCCTTTGCTCACTTTTTGATAGGGTTGTTTGATTTTTTCTTGCTGATTTTTGTGATTCTAAGTAGATTCTAATTATCATCCCCTTATCAGATGTGTAGGATGTGAAAATTTTCTCCCATAATGTGGGCTGTTTGCTCTCATGACTCTTTCTTTGACTGTGCAGAAGTTTTTAGTTTGATCACATCCCATTTATTTATTTTTGTTGCTGCTGTGATTGCCTTAGGAGTCTTCTTCATAAATTCTTTGCCTAGGCCAAAGTCTAGGATAGTGTTTCCAACAAAATCCGCCATCTTGTCACCAGTGTAAAGGTTCTTGCTAACGTTATAGAAAGGAATTTCAGGATACACACACAACCAAGCAGTAGTGGCAAGTTTATTGAGTGAAAGCAGACCAGCTTAGGAAAGCCTTGTGCAGAAGCGAAAGTAGACTCCCAAGAAATGGAGCAGGCAGGCTCGAAAAAAGCAGGTGCCCCGAACCCTGAGCAGTTGCTTTTTTTATTTGCTGAAGTCAAAGAAGGCTGGGCGGTCAGTGTTCATTCTGTTCTCACTCATAGTTCCCCTGTTTTTCCCACAAGGGGGGTCAAAAACCACAGTGTTAACTTATCACAATTGTGAAATAAAGGGGGAAAGGTCACTTTGCACCTGTGTGATGCTGGGAAATGAATGAGTCTTTTCTTCTCCTAGGGAGAAGTTTCCTTCTTCATTGTTCATATCTACCGTAACAATTTTAGTATATTTTAATTATTTCTGGCCTCAGGAAGAGAGAATCTCCCTCAACAGAGCTGTGCCCCTTTCTGTCTTTGCCAGAAGAATGTCTGACTCTTGCCTGAGTTCTTTCTTGAAGAACTTTGATAATGTGACAGTGGAAGGGAGGTGTAACCTGACTAGCTCCATTTTGCTTCTGACCCCCGTGGTGATATCTTTTAGGTTAAGCTTCTGCTTCACTCCACAAGTGGACCAGCTAATTATATGAAGAATTTAGTATGTAGCTCTCTAGAAGAAAGATGATAACCATCCCTTTTCCAAAATTAACTCCCAGGGAGATAAGGAAAGTATGCACAAGTATTTAGTAACAATGCTATGCTAAAGCTTTATAGGCACTTTGTGACCTGACCTATGTCATCCAAAGTTGACTGACCAAGAACAAAGAAGTTTCACAACCTCCTTGGACCATCACTGAAACTCAAATGTCTGCTGTCATTGGTGATCTCTTGCAACCCTTCCCCTTTTCCCCCTTCTCTTAACATAAAAAGGAGCCTAAGGTTCATAGTAACTTCAGATGGTTCTTTAGGACATTAGTCTGCCACATTCTTGCTTCGATGGCTTCCTGAATAAAAGCCACTTTCCTTGCCCCAACACCTTATCTCTCAACTTATTGGCTGTCATGCAGCCAGTGGTACAAAGTTGGACTTTGTTATAATAAGAGTGACGAGAAGTAGCCGACAAACTCTGATATTTTCTAATCATTTTTCCTGGAGCTAAAGGAAAAGTGATCAGTGAGAACATGATCATTCTGCCAAGGTTTCACAGGTGACACTTTTTTTTTTTGAGACAGAGTCTCACTTTGTTGCCCAGGCTAGAGTGAGTGCCGTGGCATCAGGCTAGCTCACAGCAACCTCAAACTCCTGGGCTCAAGCGATCCTCTTGCCTCAGCCTCCCGAGTGGCTGGGACTACAGGCATGTGCCACCATGCCCGGCTAATTTTTTTCTATATGTATTAGTTGGCCAGTTAATTTCTTTCTATTTATAGGAGAGACGGGGTCTCGCTCAGGCTGGTTTCAAACTCCTGACCTCGAGCAATCTGCCCGCCTCGGCCTCCCAGAGTGCTAGGATTACAGGCGTGAGCCACCGCACCCGGCCCCACAGGTGACACTTTTAAAAAATATTTTGCTCTGGTGTAGTAAGTGTCACAATACCCATGTACCTTTCCAGCCACAACACCCGAGTTTTCACTGCCCCTGCCTAATTACGTAGCCATTTTAGGTTTTTGCAATAGAAATTCCCCATGTCCAGCACTATCTTACGTATTAGTTAGACTATAACCAACCTGCTTTTATAAAGAGAATTGCAAATACAGTGGCTGAAATAAGATTGAATTTTAATTCTCTCATCCAAAAGTCCAGAGTTGAGTGTCCAGTGTTAGTTAGCAGGACAACTTTACCATCCTCAACACATGGATTTCATCTTTCGGTCAATGTTGTCTTCTATGGTTCTCATCATTTCATTTGTGTCCCAGATGATGAGAAGGGAAGAATGAGGCCAACTTGCTCATTCTCTTTGAGGATACAACCAGGAAGTAATATCCATTACATCCACTGACATTCCATTGGCCGAAACTTAATCTTATGGCCATACCTGGCTACAAGGGAGGCTGGGAAATAAAATCTTTGGTTAGGTAATCACTTAAAATTTGGGAATGAGCCAACAAGTGGATTTTGGTTAACAATTAGTAATTTCTGCCACACCAAGTATAGCATTATAAATAATTGGGAGTTGAAGTGTCTTTTACCTAATATTTCTTAGGGTAAATGTCTGAATTGTTTAGAGAGTTCAGTCAATGGGAAGAAAAAAGCATATTTTTAAACATATGTGTGATCACTTCAGTGATCCTCTTCTTGGCTTGGAGTGGGAAGAGAACTAAAACTAGAAAGTCTCAGCTCTCTTTCTTCCTCATTTCTTCTGCCTGCTGGTGAAGCTGCAACTCATAACACCTGGCTTTCACTTTGGTCTAGCTCCTGCACCAAGAACAGGCAGAGAAGGTATTTGGTTCCCTTCTCACTGTAGGTGCCTCACCGCAAACTTTTGTTCACTTTAGCAACCATGAATTTGGGCCACCAAATAATCTTCATGGTGTTGCTCTTGTTTACAACACGCAGACAGCATTTTGTGCTCTGTCTAGAGACAAGCATTTCTAGGTCAGACATAAAAAGTTGTGCAATATTTCTGTTGCCCACCACTCCTCTCACCTTGAAGAAAGTTGTTAATTACATGTAACTAGAAAAAAGAAAGAAAAAAGAAGTGAATGGTACC
>VSMD01017996.1:2073-25457 GCA_008750895.1 Mirza zaza
GAGGGAAAGGAAGAACAAATTATAGTATATCCAAGTATTTAAGTCTTGGCTCAATTACTGAGTAGCAAACTACTTGACCATTCTTAACCTTGATTACTTCCTCATTAAAAGTGATAGTAATAAAACTTTCTCAGGTTTTCTAGGAGGATTGTTTTGTAAAATAAATGAGATAAATCATGTAAAATATTTTGAAAATTATTAAAGGATATACATGTATAAAGTGGCTTCATCATTTTCTATTTCCGTATAAAATAAAACATACACAGTTTGACTAAAATATTCATGGCTTGTGGATAAATCAGGCCCTAAGCAAGATGGTGAAATTATTATTAAAGTGTGATTAGAAGGCCGGGCGCGGTGGCTCAAGCCTGTAATCCTAGCTCTCTGGGAGGCCGAGGTGGGCGGATCCTTTGAGCTCAGGAGTTCGAGACCAGCCTGAGCAAGAGCGAGACCCCATCTCTACTATAAATAGAAAGAAATTAATTGGCCAACTAATATATATAGAAAAAATTAGCCGGGCATGGTGGCACATGCCTGTAGTCCCAGCTACTTGGGAGGCTGAGGCAGCAGGATTGCTTGAGCCCAGGAGTTTGAGGTTGCTGTGAGCTAGGCTGACGCCACAGCACTCACTCTAGGCTGGGCAATAAAGTGAGACTCTGTCTCAAAAAAAAAAATAAAAAAAAAATAAATAAAGTGTGATTAGATATATTAATCAGGTTGGGCTAGGTTATTCTGCACAATAGACTCAAAATCACAGTGGCTTAAACCAAAATGGTTTATTTTTCTTCCAAGGTAGATGTTCTTGGAGAATGATCTGGGAGACCCAGAGCAGTGTCAGAACAGTCACCTTCTGGACATCCCATTTCCACGTCAGAGGGAAAAAGGACAACAGAGAGTCTTTCATGGAACAAAAGTGGCATGCATTATTTTCATTCACATTCTTTGGCCAGAACTAATCATTGGATTCACCCAACTATTAGGGCCACCGGAAATGCAACCCTACAGGGTGCCCAGGAGGTGGATGGCAGGAAATATGTACCTCTAATGATTGACTACCTCATTAAGATTCTATAAGATCCTCAACTTACAGAAACTACATTCCATGTCTTCCTTCCAGGTATTTAACATGTGTGTCATTTTTGTAGAATGCAGAATTGTAACAATACACACAAACACACATACACATGCACGCACACTGGATGATGGAAAATTAAGGTATTTTATTTCCTAAAAGACATCTCTGTCAGGTGTCAGGCAGGTGGGGGGGCGGAGGGGATGGGTATATGCATACATAATGAGGGTGATGCACACCAACTGGGGGATGGACACACTTGAAGCTCTGACTCGAGGGGGAAGAGAGGGCATGGGCAATACATGTAACCTTAACATTTGTACCCCCATAATATGCTGGGAAAAAAAAGACATCTCTGTATTAACTCTTAACGATAATAATAACAAAAATCTTCAGAAATCCAATTAATAAATCCTTTTTCTCTACTTTTTGGAATCCTGGGATTTAGTTTCTCTGTTCTTGAGAGTGATACATTTAAGCAAATGAGACTCCCTTTCACTGTTCAAGTCACAGCAAAGAGATAGTTTGTCTTTTATGAAACAGGAAGCTGGAATAGATGTGTTCATTTCTCATCATCGAAGGAGCGCTTCACCATGGATATGTAAAGTGTTCTGAGGGTACCGTCTCTCAAAGTAGGAGCTCAGAGTTCTGTACTTCAGGGCGTCGTGCAAATACTAACTTGGAATAATAGAATGTGAAGTTAAATAGAACAAAGTTATTACTTTTATTTCCCTGCTATTGTTACAGCTGTTGTTTAACCAGGTGGTTCATACAAAGTATTTATTTTTTTTCTGGCTTAGAATAAACTTTCTTTTTTCTTTTGCTGTTTTCTTTTAAAATATTGTTCATTTGATAGTCTTTTTTCCAAAAAGACAAATACATAATAACAATTTGTCCCATACATAATAGCCTTTCATGGTTTTTAAACTATTGTGATTTTTCAAAGGCCAGCATAAAACAAACCAAGACAAGCAAAGATAACATTTGTTGAAATTGTTTGAGACAAAGGTTGACTACTTTTTCTCCTGGCGATAATGTAAAATATGGCAAGAACCTTCCCACTTCCCTGAAAGCAATGGCTGCCCATCAGTACCCTGAATGACAGTGATCTCACAGTCTTTTAATATCCTAGCAAATAATAATTTAACAGCCCCACAGAATTTTTCAAGACTTTAATCCAAGTGAAGGCAAAAGTTAACAACAAATTAAATATTAATAATGGTATGTAATATGTAGACAATTAAATTGCGTGTGTGTGTGACAAATATCATAGGTGAATGAACATACATGAAAGACACAGAATAGTTAAAAGATTTCTCTTGTGTTCCTAAATAGCGAACTAAACAAGTATCAACTTCTAGCTTCTTTTTCAAGTTCTAGCTTCACATATAATTGGTAGTTTTCTTGTTATATTTAACAAACCACAAAAATATTGTTTTAAAATTAATAAAATTGACTCTTGAATTAAGATACATCTGTTTTTGATTATTCATATCCAAATTGCAGGTTTCTTAAACACATTCCTAAGTTTAACACAACACCAAAATGTTTGTTAAAAATTATTTTTACAACAAAAATTACTTATTATATTAATATTACCATTGAGTATTGCATTAGTCAGACTCAGGCTTATGGAACCTAGGAATTATATATAAACTTCAAGTGTTTTCTTTTATATTTTTGTGCGTATTTTGATAGATAATATAAAACTTTAATCTGTGATCATGTTGAATTCTTTTACTATTTGCAAAGAGAACACTTCTCATTTCAATGTGCTTTGCAATTAAAAGACTTTTATTGAATAAGATTTTAGTGTCCAAGATTATTCAATACATTGAGAACTGGCAGCAATAAAATAGTGCAGGTGAGTGAGAAAAGAACAGAGGAGGACTTAGTATGTAAATAATCCATAGGTCATAGGTCATAGGACATCAGGATGAGCTGTAGTGGGGAAGGTCTTTCAAGTGTCTCAAAGAGTAAAGTTAGAGGAGAAGGGATTCAGTCCAGAGAACAAAACTTTTTGTTCACATTCAATTTTAAAGAAATGTGTTATAGCAGACAGTATTATATTCAGGTTTCAGTTTTGAAATGTGAATTTTAAATCATTATATCTAGGCTCAAACACATCTTTATTAATCAAAATAGGGACCATGATAATCAACACATTTTTGCCAATGAGAAATAAGTTTGTTTATTCCTATAGTGTAAAAATCCGTGCTTTGGGATTCGATGAACTCTTGGAAAGCATTTTCTGCATCCTGCTGGTTGTGGAGGCATTTTCCCTGCGAAAAGATGCCGATTTGCTTGAAGAAGTGGGAGTTGGTTGGCGAGAGGACAAGTGAATTTGGCGGAGGAAGCAAAACTTTGCAGCCCAATCCGTGCAGCTTTGGAAGTGTTGTTGTGCGACGTGAGGTCTGGCGTTGTCCTGGAGAATTGCGCCCTTTCTGTTGACCAATGCCAGGTACAGGCATTGCAGTTTTTGGTGAGTCTCATCGATTTGCTGAGCAGACTTCTCAGATTACAGAAAAGCTGTAGTGGATCAGATAAGCAGCAGATCACCAAACAGTGACCATGACCTTTTTTGTGGTGCAAGTTTGGCTTTGGGAAGTGCTTTGGAGCTTCTTCTCCGTCCAGCCACTGAGCTGGTCATCACTGGTTGCCGTATAAAATCCACTTCTCCAGGCATGTCACAGTCCAATCCAGAAATGGTTTGTTGTTGTTGTGTACAATAAGAGAAGACAAAACTTCAAAACGATATTTTTGTTTGTTTGTTTGTTTGTTTTCGGTCAGCTCATGAGGCACCCACTTAGCAAGCCTTTTTACCTTTCCAATTTGTTTCAATGCCATCATGCAAGATGAGGACAGTGATTCTTAATGACCTCTTTTGGGCTGCTGTCATTTTATACTGTATAAGCCCACCCTCAGGTTAAGAAAACAACAACAAGAAACACAACACTAAAAGTGCACAAGAGGCCGTCCGTCATGTGGAAGTTAGGGTTTTATTCTAAATTTAACAGAAAGCTCCTCGGCGATTTCAAGCCAGTAACTAAGGTGACCTGGCTGTTGTGTGAACAGATGGTATAAGGATAAGAAGTGGAAAGTGGACGTCCAGTTTGGAGGCCATGGCAATAGTCTAGGCAAGAGAGAGGTTCAGGGTTTGAATCAGAACTTGGGTGAAGTTTAGGAAGGAGGAAGAACTGTGGACAGGGAGGAGAGGCAGCACTTAGTGGTGGTATGAAGCGTGGCCATAGGTTGGGTGAAGAGTCAAGATCATGGCAAAGTCTTCCAGGAACTGGTTCTGCTCACTCTGTCAATCATTTCCCTAACATTTTTCTCATTCTTTATTTTTTCCTTCATAGCATTGCAACCATTGTAATGATTTATTTGCATTGTAAGTTGTTTAGTATCCAGCTTTTCTATTTAACTCTAGGTACGGTGAGGGTGAGGACTGTGTCTGTTTTGAATTGTATACTCAGCACCTAGCTCAGTGCCTGACACAAGTCAGCTTTCATTAAATTTGTATTAAATTTGTATTAAACTAATGAATGAATGCACCTTTTACTTAAGTCTTAGGGAGAAAATATGTAAGTGTTAAGCCTTGTATAGATCTCCTTGTGTCAATCTCAAAAATTTAAGAAAAGATAACAAAACATGGCGTTAAGTTAGATGTCAGATTAGCCAGGTTAGCCACAATAAGTTTCCTAGATCTTTACTGGAAATTGTACATATTATCTGGATTATAGCTTTTCCTTATATCAAGTATATATATGCCTTATAAGCTCCTAACATCAATTACCAGAAAATTCCTTTTATTCCTAGGGAAGCAGGAATAATATGTTCTCATTTATGCTGTCAGAAGTAGCTGGTTTTGAGGGTGGAATTTAAAGAGTCTAATTTTCTTCCCTTAGAACTTATTTCTAACCCCTGGCAATACAACTACCCTAAAAAAATTAAGCCTTGATAATAGTGTTTGCAAGGAGCGTGTCTAAACTATTTAAGAGAATAAAATCTAAAGATAGCGTTAATAATTAATAAGCAATGATAAATCAGAAACTGTATAAGTCATTCTCTTTTATCTATTGTCAGTTCTTCTCAGGTTATTTATTTGATATCACTTTGTTACCCTGCTTTTGATGTCCGTGTGAACATAATAAAACTGTAATCCTTTAAATTATTTCTCATAATTCAGAGTGCCATCAATTTTAGTGCTCTTCTTTTTTCACAAGTCTAGATTTTGCTGTAATTTTACCTTTAATGAAGGCCAAAACAATAGGAATTATTTGATCTCTGTATCCATTAAATCATGCTATTATTAAAGGCAATAATATTAACAAAAGAAAATTCTTGTATTTCCCATGATCAAATTGTTGAGAAATTGCATGTTTATTGGGACACAGGCTTGATAAAAGGTTTTGTAAGAAAACATATAGTTCAGGGAGCCAAATATATTTAGGTTTTAGAATTAAATTATTTACATTGAATTATAATTAATAAACTGGCATTTATTTTTCATAGCATTTGCTATCAGCCAATATTCTTTTTTAATCTATGTTCATTTATGATATGCCTATATATGACATACAGACTTAATATTAATTAAAATAAATTAATTAAAATATATTAATAAAAATATTAATTAAAATATATGTCATGTTAAAAATTCCCTAGTAATACTTTCTTTCCTTCTGTATTAAAAGACATTTTCAATTTTTCATGCCTATATTAAATAAATGAGGTCCACCGTAATCTGCTCTGTGTAGTTAAGTTTCTTATAGACATTAACATGAGATTCATTGCAATGTTCTAAAAAAATGTAGACAGAATTGCACACATATGTAAACGCTTATTTTTTGCCCATTATATGACCATTCCAGTGATAGATATAACAGACTAGAAGCTAGAGCTTTGTGGCAGAAAACACAAGATTAAATATTATCATCTAGCTGAAATAGTAAAATTGCTAGTTTCCTCTAATTAAAAAATTGTAAGCTTGTCTCAGCTACAAGGAGGTAAATGCTGCTCAACAAGAATAGCAATGCTTGAAAGCATAATAAATTCTCTAGATGCAAATAAATTATCCTTATTAGGCAACTTGTTCTTTTCATTGTTTCTATTTATTATTTCACTTAGTAATGAATAGTATAGTCAATTTGCAAAGTAATGAACAGTTTTATAGCACTAATAAAAAGAATATAAGCATAGTTTTTTTTTTAAAGAGGAACCAGAGTTTTGCATGGTATCTTTTATAGTCTAAAAATAGGAAGCAAATTTCCAGTTTTAGATTTTCTTATCACCAGCGTCTTTAGAAATGTTTCCCTTTTCTACTTTTTAGAATACATTTGCAAGAGTCTGCATCTTGCTGAATATTTTTTATTAAAACAGTTGCAATATTTGCAAGACACCATTGTCTCACGTTAAAATATTAAAGCTAAGTAAACACGCAGAAAAATGAAATTACTGAGTTATTGAAGTGTGACTGTAGATAGGCCCTAAGCCAGGGAGGTTTGGTAAAGAAAGCTGCTGGGATTTAGTATGTTCTTGTTACATGTGTTTTTAATGGATGTTGTGATTGTATTTGTCATCCCAGGTTGCCGTAACAAAATACCACAGCCTGTATGGCTTAAATAAAAGAAATTTATTTTCTCAGTTTTGTAGGCTGGAAGGTCTAAGATCAGGGTGCCATCATGGTCAGGCCTGGTGAGGGCCTGGTTTGGAGATCACTGCCGTCTCTGTGTCCTCACATGACAGAGAGAATACAAACTCTCTAGTGCCTCTTCCTATAAGCGCACTAATCCTATCATAAGGGCCCCACCCTTATGACTTTATTTAACCCTAATTACTTCTCAAAGGTGCCATCTTGAAATAACAGAACATTGGGAGTTAGGGCTTCAAGATTTGAATTTGGCGGGGAGCACGAACATCCAGCCATGACAGTGATATATTCCAAGGAAATCCATTAGCAAAAGACAAATGTCATTTAAGAGAGAGAGAAACAGAGAGAGAGAGACGGATTGAAAGATTGACCTTTGCCTTTTATAATGAAGATTCTAATTGTAAGCAACTGGCACCTCTCATCAGTATTAGTGCAGTGGCAAGTAATACTAGATATGTGTATCATGTGTAATAGGAGACATAGTGAGAAGATTTAGTAAATAGCAGATTCACAAACTTTAATTGACTGCACCATGTAAAGGGTGCTCATTAATATTTTAAAATATCTAAACTTGCTTTTAAAAATTTTTAAACAGTACTTCTATCTCTTCCATAGATTATTGGCAGCAACAATCTTTAATAAGGTATTAAAGCCTTTCTTTCTATTCCTGCCTTCAAATTGAGTGGACATAAACATAACAGCATTTACTTATAGGATTTTGGAACTAGAATGCCTTTATTTATATAACAGGAAACTGTTGCTTTATATCCACTCGAAAATGTTAATTATCCTTTTCATGAGCCTTTTCTTATAGAAAAATAGGACAGTGAAAGGAAGAGCCCCAGGAAGGAGAGAGAACAAGTTGGAATAAACAAAGAAACAGACAAATGCCAAGAGAAAGAACTTTTCCTTAAATTCCTTTTCATAAATACTTTTTTCTCTGTCTGAAAACTAAATAAAATCAACATGTCTGTCTGGATGCTTTGCTTTAATTCCTTGGAAAATGGGATTTTGAATAAGTCTTGAACCAAGAGTTTTTGGCAAAAAAATTACTTCAAATCAGGTTACTACTTAATAAAATGGCTTAATTGATTTATTATTTGTATGGATAATTTTCTTATAAATCTAAAAGAAGTAAAGTCATATACTATTTTATTAAATGTGCTTTTTTTTTTTTGAGACAGAGTCTCGCTTTGTTGCCCAGGCTAGAGTGAGTGCCGTGCCATCAGCCTAGCTCACAGCAACCTCAAACTCCTGGGCTCAAGCAATCCTCCTGCCTCAGCCTCCCAAGTAGCTGGGACTACAGGCATGTGCCACCATGTCTGGCTAATTTTTTCTATATATATATTAGTTGGCCAATTAATTTCTTTCTATTTATAGTAGAGACAGGGTCTCACTCTTGCTCAGGCTGGTCTCGAACTCCTGACTTTGAGCAATCTGCCCGCCTCGGCCTCCCAGAGTGCTAGGATGACAGGTGTGAGCCACCTCGCCCGGCCTAAATGTGCTTTTTAAATAACTTCCACCCCCTCTTTCAGAATAAATGTTATTCAGGCATGGCTTTGCTGTATTAGAGATAATATGTGGAAACAGATAACCTTACTTTGCTAATATTACAGTATTCAGGTTTATCAAATGGTAGATTTTTACATGATGGGCGATCAATAAACTAATTAAAATAAATTTTTTAAAAAAGGTAAAATTCCTGTAATTTGCACATTGTAGAAGGAACACCAACCTTTAGTAATAGCAAGACTATAATGTAACTTTCTAGGTATTCATTCAAAAGGGTAGAAAAATTTGGAAATGTTGGATA
This sequence comes from Mirza zaza, assembly GCA_008750895.1. Lineage (NCBI taxonomy): Eukaryota > Metazoa > Chordata > Mammalia > Primates > Cheirogaleidae > Mirza > Mirza zaza. The sequence continues at coordinate 10,612 of VSMD01017996.1, forward strand.
ATTTTCCTAAAGCATTAGTATGGTCATCTTTTCAGGTTTAAGAATCCTCTTTTAAGATAAAATATATAGAATTAGACATAGTAGAGCAGATTCCAGCTGTGATTTTATGTCTCCTGCAGCTGTGGCCCACCTGCACGCAGCATCGGTAATTTGGACGCTGGGCATCCTTGGCTGAGAAATGCACTTGTTGGAAAATGTTAAAGCAATTAGCAGAAGCAATCTCGAATGAGAAGACCCGGGAGAATAATGCCAGTGAGGCTGCTGAATAAAACATTACCATCTTAAAAAATTTTGCTTATTTCCTCTGTATAATATTAGCACAACTAAAAGAATGTGCTCAGTTTTGCCTGCAGTGAGCTATTTTTAGTCCCTTTATGAAGCTCTTTTCCAATAGTTATTATCGTTCATTAGCATTTCCAGAGCCATATACACGTTTAACACAAGTGCTCTGTAACAGTTTTTGGAAGTTTCTCTTCTCTGTGGTCTTAGGAGGCAAAAAATTAATCTAGATAAGATTTACAGGAAAATGCAACCAATTATATGCATCCTACATTTTATGTTGAAATCACCCACAGTTAGCTTTGCCACAAGCTAGCATAAAGGTTGCAGTTCTAGCTACATCAGAGGAAAGGTGATTAATTTATGCAAGATCACATCTGGAATGAACCAAAGACCCAGGCATAAAACTCTCTCTTTTTTATCTATGATCTTATGTTCCCCTCCCCGGTAATATCATAAAGGTTCAGAATCCAACTGGCAATACAGCCATCATGTGAACATATACAATTAAATATAGCATCAGAACAGCCAGATATTATTAGCCTTGCATAATATATGGCGGCCATGAATACAATTGGAAGTGAGATCCGATCCCCAAAGGCAGAGGAAATTAGAGCCTCAGCTTTTAGGGGTAGATAATGCCCTGCTGAGGGTTGACTTTCAGTCACTCCAGTCCATTTATTATAGATTGGTGCAAGTGTCACACTGCTTTTCTCATGGCATTTTTAATAAAAAATTGAAGTAGAAGCAATAATCAATATATATACATGCCAGTGGCTCTTTAAAAGTCAAGCTCATTCATTAGGGGAAAAGCCTCAAAATTGATAACCGTGACTTTTAAAAATCTCGAAGGCAATTCCTCCTAACATTCAGAACATTATGGGCTTTATCATCTGATCTCTTTTATGTTTATTTCTCAGAAGCTTCTGGGTGCTGTTTCTTGAACCAGAGGCACTCCTAAAAGGTCTGCTTTGGTTCTCTCATTTCTCTTATTTTATATTAATAATAAAGATTGGCTTATATGAATATGATAAATCTTTTATCTCTTTCCGTTATGATTTTACTTTAATGAGAGAGGTAGATTTGGAGACTAGGAATTATACAGCGGCAATTTCTACTTGTTTGCGAACATAATGTCCCATTTTGTGGGTGGGGATGGGGCTTGGCATATATTAGTATATGTTCTATTGACTTTGTTCTGTTTACTAAATATTACAAACATTTAAAGGACCCTATTCTCATCATTTCTTCTCTAATGTATTATTCTCAAAAGTCTTAATGCAATCCATATTAACATTCCTTTAGGAGGAAAGGAAGGAAAAATGAGTCAATATAGTATATTTAAGCCCACAAGCATCTTAAGAAATCTGAATTCAACTAATTGATGTTGTCCCAGGTGACATAATATAGTTTCCAAATATATCTTCTGTGTCCCGAACCTTAAATTCTTAGTCTTCATTACCACCTGTCATATTGTATTACTCATCTTTACACCTTTTATCTAATGTATGGAGAAAAACTTTAAGCTTGACAGAGAATTGATGAACCCACATAGAGGGTAGCCAAAGACTGTCATGTCCTGAGGGTCCATGACCTCCTGGCAGAGCGCCCGGGACCAGTCCTCTCCTGTTCTAGAGCCACGGTGGCAAGTACTGACGTCCAAGCTTCCATGGCTACTAAACACACAGTGTTTTCAGCGTCCCAGTGAGGACCAGAGTCCTCCCAGGCTGTTTCCCCAACTCTCCTTGAGAGCAGTCAGACCCAGCACGAAGAACCACAGAAGGGGAATCCCTCCGCATGGCTCCCCCAAATCCTGGTGTCCTCATCCTTTTTTTTACTATAAATGACTGAGTTCTTATACTGTGTTCCTACATGAGTCTCTATTTCCAGGTTCTCACTAGTTTTACTCATGGTTCCCCTTTGAGAAATTGGACTCCCATTTTGGCTTAATCATTGGGAATCCCTGTCCTCTGCTGCTACCGTGTCTCCCCCAAAATAAGACAGGGTCTTGTATTTATTTTTCCTCAAGAAGAAACCCTAGGGCTTATTTTCAGGGGATGTGTTATTTTTTTTAAGTATGGTACAACAGTCTACATTTATTCAAATACAGTTTAGTCGTCTTCTGGAACATCATCATAACTCTCCAAACCCCAAATTCCATCCTGAATTTCTTGTGACTCTATTTCCTTTAGAACCACTGGCCCCGATCTCTCTTGTCGAGCAGTAGAGCTCTCACGGGGCAGATGAGAAGGGCTGCTTGTCTTGTTTACCACTCCTCGACGAAATGCATGGGTTGTGCAGATATGCTGCGTAGCCACACCTGTCACTAGGTCTTATTTTCAGGGTAGGGCTTCTATTGCGCAAATGCTTAGAAATCCTTCTAGGGCTTATTTTACGGGTAAATCTTATTTTCGGGGAAACACGGTATCTGGCCTGTAAATTAAACCTCTACCAAATGTCCTCCCAGATGAGCAGATACATTTTCCAAGTGGTGAATACCTGTCGTTAAAGTTCTAGAGCCTGAGATTCTTGTTATTGTTTAACATAATATTAAATACTAACAAAAATATTGTAGGACATCTAGAAATTACTATTATGGGCGAGTTCATAAGTAAGATGTGGTTCCTCTCTCTGACTCCTTCATCTGCTCATAATATCCTTGAAGTGAGGAATTACAGCCTTCCTTGTTTTACATTTCAGAGCCAAGCAGTTAATGCTGTGGGTGAAGGTATGAATACATTGATTGTCCCACGTGATAGGCTAAATCATGGCTCTTCAAAGACGTTCATGCCTTAATCCCTGGAACCTGTGAATATATTACATTACATGGTAAAAGGGATTTTGCAGATGTAATTAAGGTTATGGACTTTAGGAAGATTAACCTGGATTATTCAGGTCAGCCCAGTCTAATCACAGGATCTTTTAAAAGCAGAGAACTTCCTCTAGCTGAAGCCAGACAGATACAGTGGAAGACAGAGTAGGAACGAAGACAGAAATCAGAGATTCTGAGTGTGAGTAGGATTGATTGTAGGGGGCTGGCATTCATAAACTAGAGAAAGGCCTCTAGGAGTCAAGGATGCCCTACCACTGACGCTACCAGGGAAGTGGAGATCTCAGTCCTACAACCTTAAGGAACTAAATTTGGCTAAAAACATGAATGAGCTTGCAAGTATTAATAATAGATTTCTCTCCAGAACCTCCCATAAGGAATGCAAGGCATCATGCAAATCAAATGATGCCTTGATTTTAGCCTGGTGAGACCTATGTTAGACATTTGATCTACAGAAACTATAAGATAATTAAGTTGTACCTTTAATCTTGTGATTTATTTTTTTTATAGCAGACATGGAAACCCAATTCACTCCATTTCTGATTTACTCTGCTGCATTTCTCTAGTGTAGCTTATATCTTAAATCTATTCTTCTCCAAATCTTCTTGGCCAGCATGCCTAGGAGGGATAATTATTAGAGGGACCAAAGATTTTCCCAATACAAGCTAATTTCATACAAAATGTTTCTTTCCTTTGACCACACTCTTCACAGATGAAGACTCGAATTCCCTAATTACGCCAAACTTTTACAACACTCACTCCTTGATGCTTTTATTCCAGCAGTCATCAACACTTAAAGTACAGCAAAACCAGCAGGCGTCAAAACTGAAAGTACATCACAATCACCTGGGCCCAAAGCCAGAGTAAGTCTAATGTCGGACCAGAGAGTTTGCATTTCTAAAAAGTCCCCAGATGATGCTCATGCTGCTGGTTAGCTGAACATACTTTGAAAACCACTATTATAGTAAAGTCAAATGATTCTTTTGTTCATAAAGTATTGATCTCTTTAGTTCCTCCTCCTTTTTAATCTATTTCCATATTAACATTCATCTGGGTATGCACCCTTCTATTAAGAGAGTATAAAAAACCAAAATAGATGATTTATTTTAGTAAATTTCTCTGATGATAATGTGAGTTATGGAAATTATTTAGAGATTACCTATGTTAATATTTCTCAATAGAGGTGCTATATTTGCAGTGAGACATTTCTTCATTATGTCAGTTTCACCTTGTGTCCCATTTACTGAAGAATTTACTACCTCTGGCCCTTGTCCCCGAACTGCTTGTAGCATTCGCCAGTCATTGTGACACCAACAACGTCCCCACATGTATTCAGATGTCCCTGTAGAGGGTTTGCAATGCTAACTGAGAACTATAAATCTATGCTATACAGGTTTGCATGCTATTCTTTCCTATAGTAGTAAGGATTTTAAAATTTTATTCTCATGTTTTATTCATAAATACTGGTTATTCTAAATATTTTAATTAATAGAATATATTACTGAATTAACTCCCCGAGGCCACAATCATGACGGATACGTAGCCAACACCATGAGTTGCCTTACTCAAAAATGCATTCCATCCTCTTTCAAGTGTGCAGAAGCTGGAAAGTAAAGACCACATTTAAGCAGACTCCCTGAGGTCTCCACACATGGATTTGATTTCCGCCGAAGAGATGCGCCATCCTCGCCTGGAATTCGAAGAGAGGCATATAAAGAGGAGACCTATAAAGAGACATAAAGAGGAACCAAGCAGAAAGCATCCATTTCACTTGTGCCTATTATAGTAATTTCGGTGTGTTTTGGAGTCAGAAACTGTTAGCGATAGCTTCTAATTTTCTAGTCAACTTCCTGATTCCACATGTTCCCATAATTTCTGGGTCAGCAGACTCCTGAATGGTCCAGTTCTACTGTGTGGCTTTGGGACCCTTACCTGGAAGCTGTGTGACTTTAGGACTCATTGCTCAAAGTTCAGTCATGAGGCAGTTTCTTTAGGATTCCCCCAAAATTCTATGAACCATCTAATAGCCAGGAATAAGTCCTCTTATTTTCAAACTAGCTTGAGTGGAGTCTTCCCTCTACACACCTTCTCCTCTCAATACAGAATAAAATTAGAACTAAGTAATAGTCAAGAGAATACCCATAAGCTTTTGTTTGTTTTAAAATCTACATTCAGGGTAGCTCAAAGGTAATGATTCCCAAATCCATGAATAGAACAAAAAAGTTATAATAGGTGTTTAGTATTTTTTTTTATTGATAGAAATCTAGTGACAAGTCATGTAGGTAAGAATAAAAAACTTATTTGACTGTCAATGGAGTTGGTATTATAAATAGATAAAATAGTTTTCAGCTTTGTAAATTCTCTTCTCTTTATTCTCATTCTACTCTAAGCTGTCAAAGTGGAAGAAATCTTATCATCAAAAAATGATCTATTTAGGGTTTTTTAGGCCTTTTAGTCAAAATGCATTTCTAAGTACCATTTAAAGACAACTCAGATAGAACTGCTGCTTTTTATTAGTGCCTTACTGTATTTAAGAATATGGAAGGAAAAAGCTGGATTCCATGTCTGGATCAACAGGACCACTGAACTAAATCACTAAAAGTGAAGAAGGTGCCAGAAGTAATCATGAAAACTTATCCAGCCCTACTTGCCTCAGCCTGAGACAGGCACACCCCTCGCCCACACACAACCCCAGCACTGGCCCTTGCAAATGCAGAGAAATTCTGGCAAGGGTATTGAAACTTTGAAACATTTTAACCCTGGCTTATCAACCAATCTTATCTAGCATTCAAGGGCGAGGGTTACCCTGTCATGATATCTGGTTTTCCCTTATAAACCCAAACTCAAAGTCTAACGCTGGTTTTTTCCATAGAGGGCCAGCACCAGGAGAGCATTAAATTATATAATGTTTAACTTTGTGACTTTTGCAGTTTTTCTTTGGTTTTCTTATTGTTACTCATGTTCTAAATTATTCTTTTTAAATATATGCATCTGTCAGTTTCTAACGGTCCCTTTTTCTTATTTCATGCACATCCTGTACACACAGCACATAGACTCAGACGTGCACGTGGGAAACCTTTGTGTGTATAATGGATCACTAAAACTTTGGGGCTTGGAAAATACATTGCTGCAAAACAAACTCAACTAAATGTGAAATAGCGTTTTCTTAAAATCTCTTCAGACATTTCCAGACTCATGCTTTAGCTTCCCACCATTCTCTTCTGCTTCCTTCTTACGTCTTTCTGCTGCTGTTCAACCCCTTTCTCTCCTTTCTCTTTTCTTCCATGGTCCTTTCCTTCTCTTCCTCACTCAGAGGCAAAAACAAACAAAAACAATCCTTCATTTTCTTAGCTACTCAGTTCTCTCTGGTCCCTACCTCCCAATTCAGCAGACTTTTTGCATATTCTGAGAACTTATCTCAGAATTACAAGATCTCCATCTCACATTCTTTGATGACCTGGGCTTGGGGATGGGAGTGTTTGGAAGACTGGAGAAGGATGTCTTATTTTTCAGTTACATAAAGATTTGTCTCTCAGTTATTGATACTGGAATGATATAATAAATTTCAATTGTATGGTGAGATAGCAGATATTTTAAATTAGAGAGGGAGAAAATATATAACTATGGGCTTTATTTAACAGGAACCATCAAATTAACTTTAGCTGGTATTGGTAGACAAAGTGATTTCTTCCATCATGTATTTGATTTGAGCTCCTTTCTTATAAGGAGCTCAAATCAAATCCTTATATCTATGTAAATGCTTTCAAGACATGTTTTTTCTACCATGCAATTTCTAAAGGGGTATTAATACTTCAATTTACTATTCTAATGTGCTAATGCTATTTATTTGCTTCATAAGGTTTAATTGTAGTCTGCCTTCTTTCTTTAGTATATCTATCGCTGTCCTGCAATTTCTCAAGACTTAAAATGTTGCCAAAATCATTTTCTATTTTCTAATCCCACAGCTTGACAGTACGTCATTCTTCTTCACTTCAGTAACCCGGTCGAGCTGCATTTGGAATCCTCACAGATAATGAACATGAACCTAATAGACATGCTCCTCAGGTCTGGTAATGAGAAGGAAAAAAATTAAACTATCTCACTCATGAATTGAAATTATGAACTGTGAATTTCCTCATTTGTCTCATTTAGTAAGGCAATTCGCATGCCAGCACATCCAAAATTACAAAATGCTATGTAAATGTTGGTTATTATTGACAATAACATCAACAACCACTATTATAATAACACTTTCTATTCTCCATTATTATACCCTTCGGAAGTTGATTTTGATCTTAAATTTCATAACTGTGATTTTGTCCACTAAAGGTGGGAGGGAGCTTCATTTAAACCTGGTTTTGATGGAAAAATGTAGTAGAAAAGCCATCTATAGATTATAGCCATTTTAGAGGATCTTCTAGATCTAGAAAGATACTTCCCATATGAAGATGTAAATGTAAACAAATCATAAGAGGACTGTTCAAACAATGAGAAGATTTGCTTCAGGCTAGCTGGAGTAATTAATTCAAAGGAGTCATTTTGTGGAATTTGAAGTGGCAGACACATCTGACTTTTATTATTAATACATTTTCAGAAAAAACTATGTTACCTGTCAAATATAATGGGGGGAAATAAATGAAGGTAGAAAGAAAGTGCTAATCTCAAAAATTTTTAATTTGCCCCCAAACCTAGAGATATCTCTGTGATAGGGGGTCATTGGCAAGGGCTTTGTAGGAAAGCCAGAAGGTTTGAGAGTAGATGTTTGCCAGGAAACAGAAATGTTGGAAGAAGTGTCAATGTATATCATAGTCACCCATCTACTGGGAACCCTCAAAAGTCAAAATGTCTGGCTAAGGATGGTGAAGTATTCCTAAGCAGTGATGTCAGTCATCTCTTATTTTCCTAAAATAAGCCCATTAAAAGACTTCATAGAATATTTTGTTATTGTTTTGTAAAATAGAGCAGTTAATAATGTCAATAAGATAACCCAATGTGGTTTGTAAAGAATCTTACTACAATCTGTTTTATCATTTGTTAATTCATCAATTCTCTAGACAAGGATTTCTTTTCATATAAGGTTTGTGTAATAGTTAATTAGTAAAAGTAATGCCAAATCTCCAAACAATACAAAACAAAAAACATTAGAAAAAAACCCAAAAACTAGTTGAAAGGAAAATATCTGTCCCATATTCTAGCTGTAAAGTCTTCATGTGCCTGAATAGGCAGTTTATTGATTTTTTCCTCCTTCTTTCTTGATGTTTTGGCTGTTTGTTTTGTCAACATCGTATTTGAATTTAATCTGAGTTCAAGGTACATGTCATATCCTGAAATCTTCCTTTTTATTCCTCTCAGCCCTTAAATACACTTTGGAATATTATGGATGCTATTGAATATGATTATTTCTGATCTAAGCACCTGCAGCACCTCAGGTTTTTATGATCTACTCAAGTACAGATATACCCAGTTCTACTTTAAAAAATTGATTTCAGTTGCATAAAAACAATAAGATAAAAAGATGAAGACAGTAAGAAATAAACATAACTAGATCAGGGTAGAAAAATCAAGAAAGGGGAGGTTTGTAGATAAATGCATGAAGTAATCAAATTAACAAGGATTTTTATGCTGGTGTAATTAATGAACTGCAATTTTACATTAGTCTCCAGCAAAAAGAAATATGGAGATGGGGTGAAGGCAATTTTGCATTAATGAAGACTATGATAATATGGTAGCAATATTACATATCGGTAATGGAATTAAATTTTATAAAGGAAAATTCCAAAAAGACAGGAAAAAGTGACATAACACTGAGCTAGTCAATTGTTCTAATTGTACTTGGTAACTTCACTAACAGTACTAAAATTTTCATTTTACTTATGAAAAGTACAAAGATAAAGAGAGGTTATTATCATGACATACATGTCATATTTATTTCTATATGTGCTAAAAATTTTCAAGGCTTTTTATTATTGGGTTAGTTTTTCTTTTTTTTTCTTTTTTTTTTTTTTGAGACAGAGTCTCACTTTATTGCCCAGGCTAGAGTGAATGCCGTGGCGTCAGCCTAGCTCACAGCAACCTCAAACTCCTGGGCTCAAGCGATCCTGCTGCCTCAGCCTCCCAAGTAGCTGGGACTACAGGCATGTGCCACCATGCCCGGCTAATTTTTTCTATATATATATTTTAGTTGGCCAATTAATTTCTTTCTATTTATAGTAGAGATGGGGTCTCGTTCTTGCTCAGGCTGGTCTCGAACTCCTGAGCTCAAAGGATCCGCCCACCTCGGCCTCCCAGAGAGCTAGGATTACAGGCTTGAGCCACCGTGACCGGCCCTGAATTAGTTTTTCTAATAAAAATTTATCCCAAAACAACTCTGATAGAATTTTACATATGGAAAAACTAGAGGCTCACAGGGATTAAATATTTTTCCGAAGATATACACATCTCTTAAAGAGAGCCAGAGTCTCAGGTCTGGACTCAGTCTCCCCTCTCCTGATGCTAACTTAATACCCTGCATGACCAACTAACCTCAACCTAGTGTGTTAACGTAAAACAATTGCCTTCAATTTACATTTTCTTTTCAATTCTATTTAAGACAACTTTATTCTAACATCTTCAGACTTTCTGATGTTGTATTGAAAAGAATCATTTTCAAATTCAATGTATTTGTTATTGGAAATGAAGACGATAAAGATGATTTACTTTAGCAGTGTCTTTTGGCATTTTTTCTTTTCTATTTCCAGAAGAGAGTAAGTCATTGTTTTTTGGGAAGACGTGGATTTTAACTAGAAGGAAGTCAGTGATATATAATTGGTTCTTTCAGTAATACAGTATTCACTCTTCACATATATTCTAACTGCAAAGTTATTCTTGCTTTTGTGCACATAGTTTCTCTCTTTACAAATAATTATAATATGCAATTTGTTCGCTTCTCAGAGACTTTGAGAGAAAGATCCTTCTTTACTTTGGTAACCTAAAAATATAGAATAGGTGAATAAAGTATAGAAAAATGAGATAAAAGTAACTAAGCAATGTGGTCACTTGCTGTTTTCAATGGCTTCTGAAATAAAATTGCATTTTAAAATGAGCTAATGATACAATTTCTATGTATAAAATTGTTTTCTTAATTAAGATTTCATCATAAGTCAAGGGTGAGAAAATTCAAGAATATGATGTATTTTTGTGGAAACATATAGGAATTAGAATTTGAAGTGAATCTTTAATAAGTGATTATCTTCTATCATTCAGATACCTCGAGGTGAACTAGAAAGGTAATGAAAAATAAAAACCATTATTTTCTTTCATAAAGCATTTTACAGCAAAGAGAAATGAAATTTAACAATACAAACTTTACTCTCGGGTGCTTACAATAAAAGACCTTGACTGTCAAAACGTCATTGTCATTGAAAGGAAGACATAAGCTAAAAGAAACAATAATATTTAAGCAAGTTATTCTTTTGCCTCTGTAACTACCACTGTAAACATTTTAATTTCTTTGGGAGATTTTGCATTAGGTTTTCTCCAAGGAATTCATGGCAACACATATAAGAGTAAATAAAACTTAATTGTTTTAAAATTTAAAATATTGTACCCCAAAAAGGGAAAGGAGGAGAAAAGGAAGTTTAAAAAAACCCAAAACCTTCCGATATGGGATATAATATTAAAGAATCTTATACTTGATTGGTGATAGTGGTGAATATCAATACATGAAGCAACACTTCACTCTCTGAGTGAATTTTTTTAATATATATAACTATTGCTTTCAGTTTTTTCTCAGGCAAGAGAGTGAATGAGAGACTCAAAATGGACACTAGGTGAGAATTGATTGCTTAATGCCTTTTAAAGTCTCATTGAAAATGAATTGGTCAATAAAATACCCTTTTGTTTATTAGGGAGTTGGGAGGCAGTCAGACCTTCAGGCAAAAACAATAACAGATGGGAAGGAATAAACAATCTCCAGGCTCCCACTCCTTTTTTTTCCCTTAAGGAAGACTTAAATTTGAAAGGTAAGGAAAATATGAGTTCACTTGATTTTAATAGTTTCTATACCAGGGAAAGCTGGCATTAAAGACCCTTCCAAATGTTACAGGTGTTTGCATGCAAATGCGATCACAGATGCTGGCTGCCACAGAATGGAAGTCATCCGCACAAGCAATGTGTCACAGATTTTCCCTAAATCCCCAAGCTGAACATCAGCTGTGGCTAAGCTTTTACATTTTTCTTCCCGGATATGAAGATCCCTTGGCTCATGCCGATGATTATCACTTTGTTACTTAAATCAATTTCAAGTAAAACTGGGAAAAAAAATAAACGTCATCAGAAATTGCATTACTGTGAATAAGGCTTGTCCCCCTGGTTACAAAGAGATAACCAGTCCCGATCAGGCCTATTTCCACTGGCTTAATCTCCTGAGAATTTGGGGCCTCCAAGTCCACTCAACTAGTTCTGCCCAAGAGTCACCTAAGGGAAGCCCTGTATCTGCCTTAATCCAGACAATTTTTATGCTAAGTATTTCTTCTGCAAAAACACAATGCAGAAGAGACTATTAATTCCCATCTCTCACTGATCCCAGAATAGAAAACTGACTGCTCTCTCCCTGCACTAATTCTTCCTCTGGATTTTTCTCACATCTTTTATTCCTTGGACCTCTGCTGGAAAAAGATATTTCTTTCGAAATATATAAAAACTTCCATCAATACATCTTAAATTCTACGTTGAAATATTTAGGTAGGGGACTGGGCACAGTTGCATGTGCTTTCTTATTCATTCTGAAAACACCCAGGTGGGGTACTTGATTATTATTAGCTATATTTGTGAGATGAAGGTTATTTTACTTACTCAATGTTACAGAGATAGGAAATGGAGAAGCTAAATTTAAGATCATTTTATCTGACTATAAGGCCATGCAGTTTTCTGTAATTAGACTGTCAAAAAAAAATTTGGAGTAAGTTTCCATAAGCACTGGATTATAAAGAACTTAATAACTGGGTAGAGATTGGGAAACTGCAACTCAGTTCAGGAGTCCCTCTGTTTTCCTTTCTGTCTTCATTACATGTAAGTCCATGTGCGGGCAACTGATCTTTATCTAGATCTCTGAAGTATAATAGCTGTGAAAACTAGACTTTCCATGCCAATCCCAAACTTGCTTAGAAGCAGTCCGTAAGGTCTTCTGACTTGACTTCTGCAGTTCCTGGTTCAGAGTAAATGCTCAATACATACTTGTTGAATGATTTATGAGTTAGATGCGGCTTACCCCAACCAGGGGAGATGAATTCATTCAGCATTTAAAGGACGTTTTTGGCCCTTTATCCTGTTGCATAATTGTGTGAAAGAAAAATTATTTGGCTGCACTATTCATACTTTACCACCTTTTACAAAGAAAGGGAAAAATATGGGGGAAATAGAAGATATAATAACACCACCACATAGAAATTGAGATGTTATATTTTGTGAAAACTCACCAAAATCATGCACAGTGGTCAGTAAGAAAATCAGTTCATCAGAAGAACAAAACAATATTTGAAATTTTAAGGCAAATATTTGTATATATTTTTATAGTGGCTATATAATAGCTAAATGCTTTTTCTGTAACAAATTTATAATCTATAATGTTCAAATTGATATTTATAAATTATAAAATGACTAGTTTAATCTAATATTAGGCATTCAGAAGATGGAACGTCTACAATATGGGCAGTTTGGGGGCAGACACCAAGTTGCACAGTTACATTTTTCAAATGTTCCAACATACAAATCAATGCAAAAAAAAAAAGATTTATAAAAATTTTGATTTTGCTGCCAGTATTTTGATGTTGTCATGGAGGTTATTTTGCATACAATGTTATTCACACCTTCTTGAGCATTTACTATACTGTAATTCTTTTGCAGATATAAAGATCATCTGAATTATTTAGTTTGTGAATATTTAATAAAACAATAACATTTTAATAATATTTAACAAACGTCAAAAGTCTGATGTTTCTGAAAACATTATATAGTTCATGAATTATCATTGTTTTTCTAAATTTGAATTTTCAACATTTGATTATTTTTCTTAGAATGTAACAGATTACATTAAGATGTTGCATCCAATTGTATGTTGTATTTATGGCAAAGGCAGTGAAAAGTGGCCATTAAGAGCCCAGATTCTGTAGCCAGGTGACCTAGGTTCAAATCTTGGCTCTATCAGTTACTTGGGTGAATTTGATCAAGTGATTTGACATCTCTATGTCTTAGCTTACTCATCTGTAAAATGTAATAATAGAGCACTTCCCATAGAGAGTTATTGGAAGATTCAATAAGAGAATATATGTAAAACAGTGCCTGACAAGTGTAACAGCCAATACTTTGAGAATGTGTGTTATGTGCCAGGCACTTCAGTATTAGTTATTATTGTTATTATTTATTTATTCAGAGGAAAATTATGACACTGTGGTCATTTACCTGTGAATAACCACTGGCAGTGGTATATTAAATGGTGGTAGAGCAATCAGGCACATGTGAGATTATAAGTAATATAATAATGATCTTTTCATGATGAGGAACGCTTAGTTGAAGGTATGTGACTATTAAGTAGCTTTGCATGTGCTTTGGTTTTAATTAATCTCATAAAAAAGGATAATAAATCGTACAAGGAATTTCTGTTAAAAATAATAGTTGTACCACAGTTGTATGAGCTTGGGGAGATTTTTAGATGATAGGTCAGTGGTCTTGCATTTAAGTTGAGCAAAAGCAATTTTACTTCCTTTTTAGGACTGGCATTTTGCTCCTCATTATAGTAAGCAATGTGGCATTTTTCTGACTTTTATCTTAATGCTAGAATCAGGATTATTATCTCACTAATTGTCGCAGTCTCAGCAAGAAAGTCAATATTATCAATCTCATAATGAGGCACTTGTATGGCAAAAAGTCTTAGTAATGTATCCATTGTTTCAAATCAAAGAGAGAAGCAGAGGCTTGTTAATACCAGCAAGGTGGCTTTATTATTAATTTTACCACTTTACAACTATGACAAAGCAATAATTATTTTTCTTCTTGGAAACCTAGCATAGATATATTTGTCTGTAGGTCATCAAGAGGAAAAAAATCAATAAAATGTTACCTTGTTCAGACTCCAATCCTTAAAGTTTTCTCCCTTTTTCATTGCAGGACATTTTTCTGTGACTGACCATGCTGTCTATGTATCTGATTTTCTATTATTGTATTAGAATATATTTATTTCTTATTTCCTAAAATGATAAGCCTGAGCATGTTAAAAACTTTAATTTTAAATTAAATTTATTTGCAAAACTTTTTGTTTTCTCATCTTTCCCCAAAACAAACACTATTTATCATTTATCTCCCTTAGCTTACTTCTGTTATTCAACTCACCCTGAAGCTATTCCATGCTGGAATTTTCAAAATAATTGCAAGTATGTCAAAATTTCTGCCTTAATGCATCCTTGTATAATACTGCCTTCTGTCTTAACTGATTTTGTCAAAAAGGGGGGGGGGGAATTTCATCATTTTCCCTTTTTTTTTTTTTTTTTTTTGAGACAGAGTCTCACTTTATTGTCCAGGCTAGAGTGAGTGCCGTGGCGTCAGCCTAGCTCACAGCAACCTCAAACTCCTGGGCTCAAGCAATCCTGCTGCCTCAGCCTCCCAAGTAGCTGGGACTACAGGCATGCGCCACCATGCCCGGCTAATTTTTTCTATATATATTAGTTGGCCAATTAATATCTTTCTATTTATAGTAGAGATGGGG